>CM064500.1:7364147-7625528 GCA_032716605.1 Paralithodes platypus | reverse complement strand
AAAAGAAGGCCAGATAAGCCGAAACGAACCTAAACAGGGTGAATTAAAGGAGCACAACAAAAGCGACTGCATTCAATGGAGCGCTGTGAACAAACCTAACCTCAACCTAAGAGAACCACCTAACCTAACGTAACCTAATCTTTTCATAACCGAACCTAACCTAACCTTCTAACTAACCTAAGCTCAACCTAACCTAACCTAACCTACCCTAACCTAACCTAACCTACTAACATAACCTAACCTAACCTTCGGACCTAACCTAATCTAACGAAACAACTTAACCTATCCTAACCTAACCAATCCTAACCTAACTTAACCGAAACTAATCTAACCTAACTTAACCTATCCTAACCTAACCTAACCTAACCTAACCTAGCCTAACCTAACCTAACCTAACCTAACCTAACCTGACCTAACCTAACCTAACCTAACCTAACCTAACCTAACCTAACCTAACCTAACCTAACCTAACCTAACCTAACCTAACCTAACCTAACCTATCCTATCCTAACCTAACCTTACCTAACCTAACCTAACCTTACCTAACCTAACCTTACCTAACCTAACCTAACCTAACCTAACCTAACCTACTCTCCTCTTACCTAGCCTAACCTAACCTACCTAACCTTACCTAACCTAACCTAACCTAACCTTACCTAACCTAACCTAACCTAACCTACCTACCTAACCTAACCTAACCTAACCTAACCTACCTTACCTAACCTAACCTAACCTAACCTAACCTAACCTAACCTAACCTAACCTAACCTAACCTAACCTAACCTAACCTAACCTACCTTCCCTAACCTAACCTAACCTAACCTTCCCTAACCTAACCTAACCTACCTTCCCTAACCTAACCTAACCTAAACTAACCTAACCTAACCTTACCTAACCTAACCTAACCTAACCTAACCTAACCTAACCTAACCTAACATAACCTAACCTAGCCTAACCTAAAAACCTTACCTAACCTAACCTAACCTAACCTAACCTACCGTAACCTAACCTAACCTTACCTAACCTAACCTGACCTTACCTAACCTAACCTTAGCTTACTTACCCTACCCTAACCTAACTTATCCTAACCTAACCTAACCTAACCTTAGCCAACCTAACACAACCTAACCTAACCTAACCTAACCTAACCTAAACTAACCTAACCCAACCTACCTAACCTAACCTAACCTAACCTAACCTAACCTAACCTAACCTAACCTAACCTAACCTAACCTAACCTAACCTAACCTAACCTAACCTAACCTAACCTAACCTACCTAACCTAACCTAACCTAACCTAACAACCTTACCTAACCTAACCTAACCTAACCTAAACTAACCTACCTAACCTAACCTAAAACCTAAACCCTAACCTAACCTAACCTAACCTAAACTAACCTAACCTAACCTAACCCACTCTAACCTAACCTAACAACCTAACCTAACCTAACCTAACCTAACCTAACCTAACAACCTAACCTAACCTAACCTAACCTAACCTAACCTAACCTAACCTAACCTACCTTACCTAACCTAACAACTAACCTAACCTAACCTAACCTTACCTAACCTAACCTAACAGCCTTACCTAACCTAACCTAACCTAACCTAACCTAACCTAACCTAACCTAACCTAACCTAACCTAACCTAACCTACCTAACCTAACCTAACCTACCCTAACCTAACCTAACCTAACCTAACCTACCTAACCTAACCTAACCTAACCTAACCTAACCTAACCTAACCTAACCTAACCTAACCTAACCTTTTTACCTAACCTAACCTAACCTAACCTAACCTAACCTAACCTAACCTAACCTAACCTAACAACCTTACCTAACCCAACAACCTTACCTAACCTAACAACCTAACCTAACCTAACCTAACCTAACCTAACCTAACCTAACCTAACCTAACCTAACCTAACCTACCTAACCTAACCTAACCTTACCTAACCTAACCTAACCTACCTAACCTAACCTAACCTAACCTTACCTAACCTAACCTAACCTAACCTAACCTAACCTAACCTAACCTAACCTAACCTAACCTAACCTAACCTAACCTAACCTAACCTAACCTAACCTAACCTAACCTAACCTAACCTAACCTAACCTAACCTAACCTAACAACCTTACCTAACCTAACCTAACCTAACCTAACCTAACCTAACCTAACCTAACCTAACCTAACCTAACCTAACCTAACCTAACCTAACCTAACCTAACCTAACCTAACCTAACCTAACCTAACCTAAGCTATCCTAACCTAACCTAACCTAACCTAACCTAACCTAACCTAACATAACCTAACCTAACACCTAACCTAACCTAACCTAACCTAACCTAACCTAACCTAACCTAACCTTACCTAACCTAACCTCACCTAACCTAACCTTACCTAACCTACCCTAACCTAACCTAACCTAACCTAACCTAACCTAACCTAACCTAACCTAACCTAACCTAACTTAACCTGACAACCTACCTAACCTAAACTAACACCTAACCTAACCTAACCTCCTAACCTAACCAAACCTAACCTAAACCCTAACCTAACACAACCTAACCTAACCTACAACCTACTCTAACCTAACCCGAACCTAACCTAACACTAACCTAACCTAACCTAAACCTAACAACCTTACCTAACCTAACACCTTACCTAACCTAACCTAACAACCTAACCTAACCTAACAACTAACCTAAGCCTAACCTAACCTAACATACCTAACCTAACCTAGCACAACCAAACTTAAGCTAACCTAACCTAACCTAATCTGACCTGACCAAAACCTAATCTAACTTAACCTAACCTAGCACAACCAAACCTTACCTAACCTAACCTAACCTAACCTAACCTAACCTAACAACCTACCTAACCTAACCTAAACCTACCGAACCTAACAACCTAACCTAACCTAACCTAACAACCTAACCTAACCTAACCTAACCTAACCTAACAACCTAACCTAACCTAACCTAACAACCTAACCTAACCTAACCTAACCTAACCTAACCTAACCTAACCTAACCTAACCTAACCAACCTTACATAACCTAACCTAACCTAACCTTACCTAACCTAACCTACCTAACCTAACCTAACCTAACCTACCTTACCTAACCTAACCTAACCTACCTAATCTAACCTACCTAACCTAACCTAACTTACCTAACCTAACCTACCTAACCTAACCTAACCTAACCTAACCTAACCTAACCTAACCTAACCTACCTTCCCTAACCTAACCTAACCTACCTTCCCTAACCTAACCTAACCTACCTTCCCTAACCTAACCTAACCTAACCTAACCTAACCTACCTTCCCTAACCTAACCTAACCTACCATCCCTAACCTAACCTAACCTAACCTATAACCTAACCTAACCTAACCTTAAACCATAAATAACCTTAAAACCTAACCATAACCTATACACCTTAACCCTAACCTAACCTAACCTAATACCGTACCTAACATAACCTAAACACCTTAAACCTAACCAACAACCTAACCTAACCCTAACCAATACCTGAACCTAACCTAGAATACACCCTAATACCTAACCTAAACTCCTGAACCACTAACCTAATCCCTAACCTATGGCCAACAGCTAAACCTAACCTAACCTAACTAACTAACCTTACCTAACCTAAAACCCTAGACTAGCCTATCAACCTTCAACCTAACCTAACACCTTACCAAAAAAAAAAAAACCAACCTAACCTAACAACCTTAACTAAACCTACCTAACCTAACCATAAAACCTAACCTAATAACCTAACCCTTACCTAACCTAACCTAACAACCCTAACCTAACCTAACAACCTAACCTAAACCTAACCTATGAAATTAACCTATAACTTCAGACCTAAGACCTAAAACCTACCCTATAACTAACCTAACCTAACCTAACAACCTAACAAACCTACCTAACCTAACCTAACCTAACCTAACCTTACCTAATCCTAACCACCTTACCTTTAACCTAAAACAGCTAATCCTAAAAACCTAGACCTACTGAAGTAAAATACCCTAAAATTGACGGTAACGTAACCTCATAAGCCTAAGCCTAAGCCTACCTATTAACCATAACCTACCTAACCTAACATATACTGTAACCTAACCTTAGTAACCGATACCAGAACCTAACTGATATTTTCGACGTAAACCTAACTTAGACCTAACCTAACTACTAAGAGACTACTAACTACCTAAAAATGAGAAACCACTTTTACTCTGCTAACCTAACCCTCAGCATAACCTAACCTAAACTAACCACTAACCTACACTATGACGTAACCGTGGAACCGAACCTAACAAGTCATATGAACCTAACAAACCTAACATAACTACAGACTCATAACCTATGAAAAGGTTTTGCGACTGAAACTAACCAAGCCTAATAACCTAACCTAACCTACCAACCATACTAACCCCCTAACCTAACCCTAACTAACCTTAAGACCTAACCTAAACCTAACCTAAGTAACCTAACGACAACCCTACACCCTCTAGCACCTAACCTGAAACCTAAACCTAACTAACCCAACCTAACCTACAAACGTAACCTAAACCTAGAAATGCAAACCTAACCTATAAACCTACCTAACCTAACCTAACTAACCTCAACCTAAACCTAACCTGATAACCTAGAAAACCTACTAACCTAACCTAAACTAACCTAATCATAACCAGAAAGTCCATAACCTACACCTAACCTAGTAACCCCCTAATACCAACCTAACCTAACCGTACACCTAAAACCTAACCTACAACCTTAATGACCTAACACTAAAGACCAAGTGCACGGCCGTAACTAAGACCAAGCCTAACTGTAACCCTAACCTGAACCGTAACCTAAAACCTAAGCGGCTAACCTAATGGCCTGTAAATGTACCGTTAACCTAACCTATACCAGTAATAACCTAACCTAACACTACCTAACCAAGCCTAACCCTAATTGAACTAATGCCTAACCTAAACCTAACCGTTAACCTATACCCTAATACTAACCTGGAACCTAACCGAGCCAAACCTAAGGTCACCAACACACAGTACCAGAATCCCCATAAACTCTAAACCTCACCTAACCCTAAACTAACCTACAACCTAAACCTACACTAAAACCTAACCTAACCTTACCTAAACCTACCTAACCTTAACCCTAAAGGCTAACCTAACCTAACCTAACCTAACCTCAACCTAACCTAACCTAACCTAACCTAACGTAACCTAACCTAACCTAACCTAACCTAACCTAACCTCACAGCTTTAACATAAACTGTAACGATAACACCTAACCTAATCCTAAACATAACGTAACCATCACACCTAACACGAACCGAACCTAACCTAACACTAACCAAACACTAACATAACCTAACCTAACCTAACCTGAACCTCAAACCTAACATAACCTAACCTTAACCCTACCTAACCACACCCACACCAGAACCTAAACCTAAACCTAAACCTAATACTAAAATAACCTAAACATACACCCTAACCTACACCTAAGCTAACCAGACCTAACCTAACCTAACTAACTTAACCAACCGTAGCCTAACCTATAATCTAACCTAACCTAACCTAACCTAACCTAACCTAACCAAAGCGAACCTAAGCGAACCTAACCTAACCTAACCTAACCTAACCTAACCTAACCACAAACTGGGTGACCTAACCTAACCTAACCTAAGCACTCAACCTAACCGAAATCCTAAAACTAACCTAGAACCTAACGATAACTATATCACTAGACACCATAACCTAACCTAACCTCAAACCCGTAAACCTAACCTAACCTAACCTAACCTAACCAAAAACTACACACTAACCTCAACCTAACCTAACATAGCCTAACCTAATGTCCTAAACCTAACCGACCCTAACCTAACCTAATGCCCACAACATAGACGCCTCAACCTTAAGCCCTAACCTAACCTAACTCCGAACCTAACCTAACCTAACCGAACCTAACCATATACTTACCATAACCTAGACCCCTGTACCTTAACCTAACCTATACCTACACCGTAACCCTGAACCTTAAACCTAACACTAACCTAACCTAATCCTAACCAGTACTCCTAAACCTAACCTAACCTAACCTAGACGAAGCCTAACCTAACCTAACCTAACCTAACCTAGACGTGAATCTAACCTACCGAACCTAACCTAACCTAAACCGTTAATATAACCTAAGCCGTAACCTAACCAATCCTGTAAACCTAACCTTAAACCTAAAACTAACATAACCTAACCTAAAACCTATACAGTCACTGGTAACCTAACTATAACCTAACACCTAACCTACACCTATATCTAACTCTAGACCCTAACTAAATCCTATAACTAAACCTAACTTCAAGACCCTGAACCTAAGACCCTAAGTAACCTATACACCGAACCTATCCTAACCCTTAATCCGCACACCTAACCCTAATTCCTGTAAACTTCAAACCTATAAACAGAACCTAACCTTAATCTAACCTACACCTTTAACTCCGAAACCTAACCTACTACGTATCACACCTAACCTTAATCCTAAACCTAACCCTCGAACTAAATAAGACCTAACCTAACCTAAGCTAACCTAACGCTAACCTATCCACCTAAACCTAAACTATATAAACCTAAATACTAACCTGACAATACAACCTAAGCCTAACCTAACTCAAACCGATACCCTAATCTAACTCCTACACCCTATCACCTGGGAACCATTAACCTAACCTAACACTTAAGCCGTCTCAATTACACTAACCCTAACCAGTAACAACCTAACCTATACCTCAACTGCCACTAACAACCTAAAGCCTAACCTAACCTAACCAACCTACCTAACCTAACCTAACCTAACCTTACCTAACCTAACCTAACCTTACCTAACCTAACCTAACCTAACCTAACCTAACCTAACCTAACCTAACCTAACCCAGCCTAACCTAACCTAACCTAACCTAACCTAACCTAACCTAACCTAACCTAACCTAACCTAACCTAACCTAACCTAACAACCTAACCTAACCTAACCTAACCTAACCTAACCTAACCTAACAACCTAACCTAACCTAACAACCTTACCTAACCTAACCTAACAACCTTACCTAACCTAACAACCTTACCTAACCTAACCTAACAACCTAACCTAACCTAACCTAACAACCTAACCTAACCTAACAACCTAACCTAACCTAACCTAACAACCTAACCTAACCTAACCTAACCTAACCTAACCTAACCTAACCTAACCTAACAACCTAACCTAACCTAACAACCTAACCTAACCTAACCTAACCTAACCTAACCTAAACCTAACCTAACCTAACCTAAACCTAACCTAACCTAAACCTAACCTAACCTAACCTAAACCTAACCTAACCTAACAACCTAACCTAACAACCTAACCTAACCTAACAACCTAACCTAACCTAACCTAACCTAACCTAACCTAACCTAACCTAACAACCTAACCTAACCTAACCTAACAACCTAACCTAACCTAACCTAACAACCTAACCTAACCTAACAACCTAACCTAACCTAACCTAACAACCTAACCTAACAACCTAACCTAACCTAACCTAACCTAACAACCTAACCTAACCTAACCTAACCTAACCTAACCTAACCTAACCTAACCTAACCTAACCTAACCTAACCTAACCTAACCTAACCTAACCTAACAACCTAACCTAACCTAACCTAACCTAACCTAACCTAACCTAATCCACCTAACCTAACCTAACCTTACCTAACCTAACCTAACTTAACCTAACATAACAACCTAACCTAAACTAACCTAAGCCTTAACTAACCTAACCTAACCTAACTTACCTAACCTAACCTAACTTACCTAACCTAACCTAACCTAACCTAACCTAACCTAACCTTAACCTAACCTAACCTAACAACCTAACCTAACCTAACCTAACAACCTAACCTAACCTAACCTAACCTAACCTAACCTAACCTAACCTAACCTAACCTAACCTAACCTAACCTCACCTTACCTAACCTAACCTAACCTAACCTAACCTAACCTAACCTAACCTAACCTAACCTAACCTAACCTAACCTAACCTAACCTAACCTAACCTAACCTAACCTAACCTAACCTAACCTAACCTAACCTAACCTAACCTAACCTAACCTAACCTAACCTAACCTAACCTAACCTAACCTAACCTAACCTAACCTAACCTAACCTAACCTAACAACCTACCCTAACCTAACCTAACCTAACCAACCTAACCTAACCTAACCTAACCTAACCTAACCTAACCTAACCTAACCTAACCTAACCTAACCTAACCTAACCTAACCTAACCTAACCTAACCTAACAACCTTACCTAACCTAACCTAACAACCTTACCTAACCTAACCTTACCTAACCTAACCTAACCTAACCTAACCTAACCTAACCTAACCTAACCTAACCTAACCTTACCTAACCTAACCTAACCTTACCTAACCTAACCTAACCTAACCTAACCTAACCTAACCTAACCTAACCTAACCTAACCTAACCTTACCTAACCTAACATGACATGACGTATCCTAACCTAACCTAACCTAACCTAACCTAACCTAACCTAACCTAACCTAACCTAACCTAACCTAACCTAACCTAACCTAACCTAACCTAACCTAACCTAACCTAACCTAACCTAACCTAACCTAACCTAACCTAACCTAACCTAACCTAACCTAACCTAACCTAACCTACTAACCTAACCTAACCTAACCTAACCTAACCTAACCTAACCTAACCTAACCTTACCTAACCTAACCTAACCTTACCT
Organism: Paralithodes platypus; assembly: GCA_032716605.1. Taxonomy (NCBI): domain Eukaryota; kingdom Metazoa; phylum Arthropoda; class Malacostraca; order Decapoda; family Lithodidae; genus Paralithodes; species Paralithodes platypus. The sequence continues at coordinate 7,616,717 of CM064500.1, read as the reverse complement.
TACCTAACCTAACCTAACCTAACCTAACCTAACCTAACCTAACCTAACCTAACCTAACCTAACCTAACCTAACCTAACCTAACCTAACCTTACCTAACCTAACCTAACCTAACCTTACCTAACCATATCTAACCTAACCTAACCTAACCTAACCTAACCTAACCTAACCTAACCTAACCTAACCTAACCTAACCTAACCTAACCTACCCTTACCTAACCTAACCTAACCTAACCTAACCTAACCTAACCTAACCTAACCTAACCTAACCTAACCTAACCTAACCTAACCTAACCTAACCTAACCTAACTAACCTAACCTAACCTAACCTAACCTAACCTAACCTAACCTAACCTAACCTAACCTAACCTAACCTAACCTAACCTAACCTAACCTAACCTAACCTTACCTAACCTAACCTAACCTAACCTTACCTAACCTAACCTAACCTAACCTACCTAACCTAACCTAACCTAACCTAACCTAACCTAACCTAACCTAACCTAACCTAACCTAACCTAACCTAACCTAACCTAACCTAACCTAACCTAACCTTACCTAACCTAACCTAACCTAACCTAACCTAACCTTACCTAACCTAACCTAACCTAACCTAACCTAACCTAACCTAACCTAACCTAACCTAACCTAACCTAACCTTACCTAACCTAACCTAACAACCTTACCTAACCTAACCTAACAACCTTACCTAACCTAACAACCTTACCTAACCTAACCTAACCTAACCTAACCTAACCTAACCTAACCTAACCTAACCTAACCTAACCTAACCAAACCTAACCTAACCTAACCTAACCTAACCTAACCTAACCTAACCTAACCTACCTTACCTAACCTAACCTAACCTAACCTAACCTAACCTAACCTAACCTAACCTAACCTAACCTAACCTAACCTAACTAACCTAACAACCTAACCTAACCTAACCTAACCTAACCTACCTACAACCTTACCTAACCTAACCTAACCTTAACCTAACCTAACCTAACCTAACCTAACCTAACCCAACAACCTTACCTAACCTAACCTAACCTAACCTAACCTAACCTAACCTAACCTAACTAACCTACCTAACCTAACCTAACCTACCTAACCTAACCTAACCTAACCTAACCTAACCTAACCTAACCTAACCTAACCTAACCTAACCTTACCTAACCTAACCTAACAACCTTACCTAAGCTAACAACCTTACCTAACCTACCTAACCTAACCTAACCAACCTAACCTAACCTAACCTAACACCCTAACCTAACCTAACACCCTAACCTAACCTAACACCCTAACCTAACCTAACAAACCTATCTAACCAAACAACCTTACCTAACCTAACAATCTAACCTAACCTAACAACCTTACCTTACCTAACCTAACCTAACAACCTTACCTAAGCTAACCTAACCTAACCTAACCTAACCTAACAACCTTACCTAAGCTAACCTAACCTAACCTAACCTAACCTAACCTAACCTAACCTAACCTAACCTAACCTAACCTTACCTAACCTAACCTAACAACCTAACCTAACCTAACCTAACAACCTAACCTAACAACCTAACCTAACCTAACAACCTAACCTAACCTAACAACCTTACCTAACCTAACCTAACAACCTTACCTAACCTAACAACCTTACCTAACCTAACAACCTTACCTAACCTAACCTAACAACCTAACCTAACCTAACCTAACCTAACATTAATTCTAACCTAACCTAACCTAACAACCTACTCTAACCTAACAACCTAACCTAACCTAACCAAACCAAACCTAACCTAACAACCTAACCTAACCTAACCTAACCTAACCTAACCTAACAACCTAACCTAACCTAACCTAACAACCTAACCTAACAACCTAACCTAACCTAACCTAACCTAACCTAACCTAACCTAACCTAACAACCTAACCTAACCTAACCTAACCTAACAACCTAACCTAACAACCTAACCTAACCTAACCTAACAACCTAACCTAACCTAACAACCTTACCTAACCTAACAACCTTACCTAACCTAACCTAACAACCTTACCTAACCTAACCTAACCTTACCTAGCCTAACCTAACAACCTTACCTAACCTAACCTAACCTAACCTAACCTTACCTAACCTAACCTAACAACCTTACCTAACCTAACCTAACAACCTTACCTAACCTAACAACCTTACCTAACCTAACCTAACCTAACCTAACAACCTTACCTAACCTAACAACCTTACCTAACCTAACAACCTTACCTAACCTAACCTAACCTTACCTAACCTAACCTAACCTAACCTAACCTAACCTAACCTAACCTAACCTAACCTAACCTAACCTAACAACCTTACCTAACCTAACCTAACCTTACCTAGCCTAACCTAACAACCTTACCTAACCTAACCTAGATTCCCCTTACCTAACCTAACCTAGATTCCCCTTACCTAACCTAACCTAACCTAACCTAAAACTTAACCTAACTTAACTTAACCTAACCTTACCTTGCCTAATCTAACCTAACCTATCCTTACCTAACCTAACCTTACCTATAATCTAACCTAACCTTACGTAACCTAACCTAACCTAACCTAACCTACACCTAACCTAACCAAACCAACCTTACCTAACCTAACCTAACCTAACCTAACCTAACAACCTTACCTAACCCAACAACCTTACCTAACCCAACAACCTTACCTAACCTAACAACCTTACCTAACCCAACAACCTTACCTAACCTAACCTAACCTAACCTAACCTAACCTAACAACCTTACCTAACCTAACCTAACAACCTTACCTAACCTAACCTAACAACCTTACCTAACCTAACAACCTTACCTAACCTAACCTAACAACCTTACCTAACCTAACCTAACAACCTTACCTAACCTAACAACCTTACCTAACCTAACAACCTTACCTAACCTAACCTAACAACCTTACCTAACCTAACCTAACCTAACAACCTTACCTAACCTAACCTAACCCAACAACCTTACCTAACCTAACCCAACAACCTTACCTAACCCAACAACCTTACCTAACCTAACCCAACAACCTTACCTAACCTAACCTAACCTAACCTAACCTAACATAACAACCTTACCTAACCTAACAACCTTACCTAACCTAACAACCTTACCTAACCTAACCTTACCTAACCTAACAACCTTACCTAACCTAACCTTACCTAACCTAACCTTACCTAACCTAACAACCTTACCTAACCTAACCTAACAACCTTACCTAACCTAACAACCTTACCTAACCTAACAACCTTACCTAACCTAACCTAACAACCTTACCTAACCTAACCTAACCTAACCTAACCTAACAACCTTACCTAACCTAACCTAGCATAACGTAGGGGGGGGGGGGGGCTTATAATCCATTTCCGCATATTGCCACCTATACCACATCACTTACCTCATCATACCTTCCTGTTAAATACAATAATAATTTGTTCAGCTCGTAGCCTATAGGTGCAATTATAGACCTATACCTAGGTGAGGTGAGGTGAGGTTGGGTTGGGTTGGGTTAGGTTAAGTTGGGTTAGGTTAGGTTAGATTGTGCATCCGCTCGAAGTGACTCGCATTCGGTGGTCGATATGTTATTTGCTCATTTTATGTGTTCTTTGTAATTAAATTTTATTTCTTGGTTATGCCATTGCCACGTTTGATCCAACCTTTTTTCAAACTTTTTTTACAGATTCTGAGGGAACCACATGTTCTGGTAGATCATTCCAACAATTCACTACTCTGCAGCAGAAAGAGTTCTTCTTTTTTCTGTTGCTGGTTCTTGATTTGTAGATCTTCTTGGTGTGTCCTCTTGTTCTTTAAATTTGAATCCTGTCTGAGGGTGAATATGTCCTCACACACATTTGGGTCGTACACACCACATAGGATTTTATATGTTTCAATCATATCACCCCTAGGCTAGTCCTTTGGTACGCTAGAGTTGGTAAATCTATTTTCCTCAGCCTTTCCTCATAACTGGGTTATATTAGGATAGCCTAAGTTTATTAGGCTATGAACGGCAATTTTGGCGGCTTTGCCCCTCTCACCCCCGAAGTTGGAATCGATCAAATTTGTGAGTGACTGCAGGCATGAAAATATCGTTGCGACAGTCTCCTTCAATATTATCGGTAGAATGTTAGGTCAATCAATATACAGGAGGCGCTACAATATAGGTAGCAAAATTATAATGGTAGTTTTGGGTTCCTATCATCATATGCTTCATTTCTATATACTTTTTATCCCCGGGAAAAAAAAAAAAAAAAAATCTTGGTTTTTATTTTTTTCTTGTATTTTTTTTATTTTTTTTATTAACCTAACCAAAAAACCTAACCTAACCTAACCTAAATGTATTTGGGGGCTATTAGGTTAGGTTAGGTTAGGTTTTTTGGTTAGGTTAATGACCAAAACAAAAAATCCCAAGAAAATAAATGAAAAATCCCAAGATTTTTGTTTTCCGGGGATAAAAAGTATATAGAAATGAAGCATATGATGATAGGAACCCAAAACTACCATTAGAATTTTGCTACCTATATTGCAGCGCCTCCTGTATATTGACCGAATGTTACTAAAGGGGCATGCATTTGACAGGTACCACCACCGGCACCACGTACTTATTGGAGATTTAATTTAGGTTTTCACGCCTCCATCAACTATCTACACCCTTTTCTGGTCTGATACTAGGCTAGTAATAGAAACAATTTAATAAAGAATAATATAGATAAAGAAGCGCGTTCGGGCCGAAAATCGGGAGTTTACCGCCTCTTCCGATTGTCGGTTTGTTGACACAGCGGACTGAAAACAGTTACTTGTTACTTATTACGGTTATACTGATGTTTTGGACCGACAGTTAGCCCATCGATCTTTTCAGGCCTAATAGCTCCGGTAGACCATATACATCATTGCTATATATGTCATTAAGAGCGGAAATGTGTTATAAGGGAGAAAAAAAAAGCCCGCTAAAATACAGTATAGCCTACTGTAAAACAATAAGTTTTTCAGCCAGTACCCAACCAGCGGGGGTGTGGTGGCGGCAGCTCCCACCCATATACTAGGTTAGGTTAGGTAAGGTTGTTACGTTAGGCTAATAGCCTAGCACATTAAAAAAAAAAATAATAATAATACAAACAAATAATAGCCTAACCCAACCAGTGGGGGTGGCAGCCCCCACCCATAATACTAGGATAGGTTAGGTAAGGTTGTTAGGTTAGGCTAATGTCTTCCCAAAGTTGACTATTTTTATAACATAAGATATTAGGCTACCCACTCCACCCAGTGAAATCCGAGCCAGCTTTCGTCAAAAGTTGGCTCAGGTATTCACAAAATTGGGTTTTATGAGTTTGCAATTTGGGAAAACCCGAGCCAAGTTTTAATACAAAACGCTATAGGCCTATTATTGTATTTTTACGCTTTTAACCCCTCATTTTCCCTGAACTTCATAGCCCTCCCCACTAGTGGGGGGCGTGTTTTTAGATTGTTGGTTAATGGGCAAATACTCATTTCCGCTCCTCTTCAGTATAAAACAACACTATATCTGAAGGAAAAATTAAAAAATACAAACTAAAACTTACTGATATCTCTGTCGGTCCAAAAAGTCAGGTTTACCCTTATTACCTATTGAATTAGTAACGAAACATTAAAAACAGTTACAGTACTTGTTACTTATTCCAATAACAAAGTTACTTAGGCTATTCGAATAAGTAGGCTAAGTCTTGAAAACAGTTACTTGTTATTTGTAGCATAGGCTATTCCAATAAGTAACAGTCTTGAAACATTTACTTGTTACTTATTCTAATAAGTAACCGTTACTTATTTGAATAAATAACCGTTACTTATTCGAATAAGTAACAGTCTTGAAAACAGTTACTTGTTACTTATTCCAATAACAATTTTTTTTTTTCAAACAAGCAACAGATTATTGAAAACTTACTTGTTACTTATTCGAACAAGTAACTGAGAATGGAAAACAGTTACTTGTTACTTATTCTGATAAGTAACAGTCTTGAAAACAGTTATTTCTTGTTACTTATTCCAATAAGCAACAGCTACTTATTTGAATAAGTAACAAAGTCTTGAACACAGTTAATTGTTACTTATTCCAATAAGTAGGCTAACAGTTACTTATTCAAATAAGTAACAGTCTTGAAAATAGTTACTTGTTTCTTATTCTAATAAGTAAGTTACTTATTTGAATAAGTAACATTCTTGAAAAGTTACTTGTTACTTATTCCATTAAGTAAGTTACTTATTCAAATTGGGAGGTTTGACGTACCTCCCAACCTACCAAATAGGAAAACCTACTATTTTGTAGTAGTCTTGGAAAATCCAACGTCAAGGCTATTAACCTAATTGCAATGACGACTTGCCTATTTTGACTGCTATGTCGTCATTCCAACCGCGGTTAAAAAGAAAACGTCTAGAGTCTACTCCTTATCTTGCTCTAGGAGACGTTGTACATTAACCAAAACTACCACCGAAGGTGAAAAAAGCATAGAAGAGAAGAAAAAGGGGTTTACCTTAGTTACCGCTTAAGGCCTATCCCGTGTTCTGTCATGTGCAGATCCCTGTCGAACGTGCGCATGAGCAACCCTCTCTTGTCATCACATCTCACGTCAGCAGAAGAACGCGGATGGGCAGGGGTCCGGCGCGAGGGAGGGTATTATGTATGTTGGATTTTCCAAGACTACTACCAAATAGTAGGTTTTCCTATTTGGTAGGTTGGGAGGTACGTCAAACCTCCCAATTTGTTAGTAGTCTTGGCAAATCCAACGTCAAGGCTGCATAACAAATAGGAGGAGGACATCCAAGCCCAACCTACCAAAAAAACCAATGCATAAAACAAAATTACGAATGACAAAGACACAATTTAAACAAGAGAGTAATAAAAGAGTGAAAAACTGAGGAGTAGCTAAAAAGAACAGTTTTAACACATGCCCGTCATTCATAGTAATGCAAAAACATAGACTTGTCTGAAACCAAAAAGGTACTGTACCCAAAATCCCTTTTCTTCAAAAACCAACAAAAACACTGAACACAAGAACAAAACACAATTTTCAATGTGGCAAAAACACTTATGTACTGGAACAATACATAATCCCAAACTTGCAATCCAGTGTTGCAAACCCGTACACCCCCCCCCCCCCCCCCCTTTGTCAAATAAAATTAAGGAAAAGAACGAGGGACAAGGGGGGAAGACCAGGGATCTTCGCCAGAGCACCAGGAAACACGACCCCCGAGAGCAATCACCGGCCGAGGGGGTCGAACACTGGACACGGAGAGGTAGGAGGAGATGAAGGAATTGATAGAAGACCCACAAAACCGCTGAGGCGATGGCAGGTAAGGATCGACGTGGCAGGAACCGGAAGGAGGCAGCAAAGGATCTGACATCGTGCACAGAACCCCTACAAACAGGGTGACGGGCACGAACGGTCCGACAAACGTGGCGGCCCATCTGCACCTGCGAGAGCCTCCCACCTGTCCGAGGAGACACCCACACAGCAGCACCCGAAGGCGGCGCCACAGACGCAACAGAGGAGTGCAAGGCTGACACCGGGCACAACACATGGCGAGGATGCCCACGCCGTAAAGCCTGGACGGCGAAAGGCTGGAAAGCGGGGGCCTCACTCCCATGCGTGGTAACAAAAGGAGGGGAGGAGGCGAACGAGACGCCATGCAAGGACGGGGAGAATCGCACGCAGTCCCGGGGCCGTGACAATGCCGCTAGTGCAGACACCCGATCCCCAGTGGCCAGAGCGACAAGGAAGAGTGGATGCCCGAGCAACGGAACCGGCGTAGCGGCCCTTGTATACGTGGGTGAAGCCAGAAGGACCAGAGCCCGCCCCAGATCCCACTGCGGAGGGACCTGGCGCGGAGGCGGTCGATCCCGGAAGGCAGCCGTCAGGAAGGAATCCAGCTCCTGCGGCGGAACGACCAGCCCAGCGACGGACCCAAAGACCCCCCGGACGGCAGACAAGAGGGTACGTATAGCGTCGACTTGAAAGTGACGTGTACGGAAGAGGTGAAACAAGGAGCGTAGGACGAGGGAAGGAGAGCCAACTGGCAGGCGAGTGGCCTGTAGCCACCTAGTAAAAGACCTCCAGCGGGACCCGTAAGTCCCCCAAGGAGAAGACGGCCAGGAACGCTGCAGGAAGTCAGTCAGGGCCCGGCCGGGGACCGGGAGCCACCGTGCCTCATGAACAAGCACGATGCGAAGGCCAACGAGGTCCGCAGGTCCCCAACCTAGCCCAAGTGGAAGCCGGAGACAGGTAGAGGGACCGGACTCGGGCACCACCGCGGCAACCGGGCGGACCAAGCCCGTGCCGGCCACAGAGGCGCGAGGAGCCAGACGCAGCCGTGGTACAGCCGCAGCCTCGCGAGGACTGGGCACATCAACAGCGCGTCTGGCGGCGGAAAGATGTATATCGACCGCCACCTGTACCAGGCTACCATGAAAGCGTCCGGACCCCCCCCCCCGGAGCGCGAGGCCGGAGGGAGAGGTCCAAAGGCAACTGGCACGGCACCCCCGATGCGAACAAGGCGACCTCCGGAACACCTCAGGAAGCCGCGAGGTCGGCGAACACAGTCCGTTTCATCGCCCATTCTACAAGAACGCCCTGCCCTCTCGACAGGGCGGCCGCCCACAGGGTGGCAGGCCCGGGCAGGGGGGAGGCATGCAAGGAGAAGGGGTGTCGGTCCGCGAGGAAGAACAACTCCACCGAGACCCCCAATAGTGTCAACGACCTGGAGGACCCCCGCATAAGGAAACAGGGGACAGCTTGTCTGAGTGTCCAACCCGAAGGCCACCGACTTACCCCGAAGGGCCAGCGCGTGGTCCCGCAGGAACAACAAAGGAACCAACAGTCCGAGGGCATAGACGGGTAAGTCTATGGAGTGGTCATGCCACTGGATTGGTAATCCAATGGACCCGGGTTCAAATCCCGATATGTCAATGGGAAGATATTATTGGGATTGAATTTGTGCTGTACCTAGTATCAGTGCATTACCACAAAGCCCACCGAAATGCCAAAAAAATACCCTCATTGTTCCCTGATTAAATAACACTGTATGAATATTCCCATATTCAAAATATGTTACAGGGGGACAATGCCTAGTGAGTTCACTGCTCAATAGGTGGCGTTCTGAGAGTGAGGGTCTGAGTCTGGAGGGTGAGACGGTGAAGCACTTGAGCGAAGCAACCAGCCGCTTCAGAGATGGAGCTGCTTTGAGCCATGATGGATGCTTCACATGTCTCACTCCCCAGGCTGGAACAAGACCTCACGGGCTTCACCGTGTTGAGCGGTGGAATGTACAGGCTCTCAGCCTATGCCCGAGAGGGAGTAGTTGGAATATAGAAAAAAAAAAAAAAAAAAAAAAAAAGTGGAGGGAGACCCACCCATCTGCCGGGAAGTGGACGTCCCAGGTTCGATCGGGAACCTCACCCAACCGCGCTTGACGTATCTGTGACTACCCAGACCGTCGGCGGGGGGGCGGTCCAGGGCACAGCCGCAGAGAGCGAGCCCTGAGCAACCCAGCGACCGAAGCGTCTGCGAACGGTACGCGGGAGCGGCAGGAGCCGATCCATAGGGGCAACGGTAACACCGCGGTGCCCATGAGGAGGAGGCGGAGTAGCCAGAGGCTCCCTAAGGGAAGGGGCAGAGCGGCCCAATGCAGCGAACCCACGAACGAGTCCCAGAGCCACCCCGGGAGGGAGACCGAGTGCAACACGGCGAAGACCTTCCACCGAAGGTGCACCGCGGCCGGCAGACCCCGGGTCACCGTAGCGCCGGACAAAACCCATTCGAGACCGACCCATGGCACGACACGCGACGGGGTCAAGCGTGACTTGGGAACATCGAAGGGAACCCTAACCGTGCGATGTTGCGAACGACTGTGAGGGCGTCGCCAATGCACAGTCCTAGGGCTTCGGAAACTACCAACCAATCGGCCAAGGAAAATAGGATCTGGTGCCCGCTCCTGAGGAGAGGACCCAGAGCCTGCCCCACCTGTGCGGAGAAGATCCGCGGCGCGATGTGGAGACCGAAGGGAAGGCCGTCGAACAGGAACACACGATCGGAAGTCCGAACGGCCAAGAATCGCTGGAAGCGAGGATGGAGAGGAACGAGCCAAGACGCATCCAGGAGGGCCAGCGACACTACCCACGACAGAGGGCACAGGGCCAGGCATACCAGGGGTACCGGCAGCATCCGAAACCGTGTGTGCACGATGTGCCCGTTGAGGGCCGACAGATCCACCACCGGTCGCATCGCGTCGCAGTTCGTCGACGGTACCAAAAAGACACGGGAGAGGAAAACCGGGTGACCTGCGGTCAACTCCCTCGACGCTACCCAGCTCGGGCATGGAAGTGAACACGTGGGCCACCTCTGAAGAGATGGGCCGGCGTCAGTGACAAGAGCGGAGTGGGGGTCTGGACGTCCACCTCCAGGTGAGACCCCTCCGCGCAACCCGCCGCCCCCAACGTCCCTCGCGGCTACCGAGGGGCGCAAGGGCGAAAACAACCTGAGGGAGCACCCGAGAGGAGGGGAGCAACCCGGTCGGCCAGGCGAGAAGGAGAACAAGGAGGCCGACCCAGAGAACTACACATTGTGTTGACGTGGAGGTACCCCCGGTACGGGCCGTGCGGGCATGAGCGCCACGTTGACCTCTTCTACCCCCCCCCCAACCTCGTCGAAAAGGGCGGGCCACCCCAACCCCAGGCCGGCGCGGGGCTGACCCCAGTCGAAGGGCGGCCGGAAGTGGAAGGCCGGCCAGCCCCGACACGGCGGGGATGAAAGGGGCAAGAACAGAAGTGCGAGGCGGAACCGACACACTGGCCTGCAACGTCCCAGTCCTGCGCCCGTGCAAGGCGGCAGCACTTGCAGCAGCACCCCGAAGAGGACCGGCAGAAGGACGGGACTGAGAAGACCCCGCGCGCGACACAGCGCGTCGGTGCGTGACGTAAGCAGGGTCCGCAACGACACAGCGCGTCGTCGCGTGTCGGAACCAGGGGCCGCCGACAGAGAAGCGTAGCATTCCCAAGCATCCTGCATAAAAAAAAACGACGTATATAGCGCAGAGTAAAACAAACCCTGACGAATATCCAAGGGGGCCGGCCGGCAGAACGAGGACCGTACCGTCGGGCGTCGCCGAGTTGCCGCGCACAAAACCGCCTTCAGCTCGGAAACCAAAGACACCGCGAGCCGAAGGTGGACCCGCTGAACGCGGTCCAAACCCTCGCGAAGATCGCATGGCGCAGATGCCTCGAAAAGCCGCAGGTGGTGAACAGACGTCTGGAGGGAACCTAAAGACAAGACAATAAGTCCGTCACCCTCTGTCGCAAGGGAAAAACCTTGGCGACAGAGAAGAACGGGGTAGTAATAGAACAAAGTTCAAGAACGGGCGCGCTCATCCAGGACCAGAACGCGCCGTCCAACCCGCCGACAGACACAAGAGGAGGCAAAATCAGTGATGACTCCGGGGGAGGGACTGAAGGAGAGCCGTCGACGGATCGATGTGTGAAGTCGAAGGCCTCAGCAAACCAGGCCTCCAATGGGAGAGGGTGACCGAGCATGATGGCTAAGCCAGGCGTACCGGCGTCGCACAAACCTGTCCCATAGGAGGACAGACCCGTCAACACAGCCAGGGACTGAACAGCCGGAAGGATGTCAGGGCGGCTGAAGTCTGACCAGAGCGTAGGCCTGCAGAAGGGAGGGGGACCGTAGCAGGGGTAGGTAGGGTGAGGCGCTGAGGGCGAGTCACCGACAAGAAGCGCGAGAAGAGGGAGTCTTCCATCGACTCCAAGCACCCGTCGAAGCGTGACACAACCCAGCCCTGCATAGCCGACAATCGATCCGAGAGAGGCGACCCCCCCCCCCCAGATTGGTCGGCCCGCAGGGGCGAGCGTGAGCGGGAGCGAGACCCACGACACGAACCAGCAGCGTCGCGGCCCAAGGAAGGCGAGCGACGACGGTTGTGTCGCCGTTGAGGGACTCGTCCCCGATCACGAACGGCCGAGGGGGAAACAGCACCATTCCCCTCTTCCAGCGACACGTCAGCTCCTGAGAAAGGGGACCCCGAAACCTCGCGAAACCCCACCGAGGCAAGAGGAGGTACCCCTCCTCTGGCGAGACGGTAAGTGAAGGTCAGGAAGAGAAGAATGAGGAGGAGCAGGACGACGGGAGTGGGAAGGCTGGCCGGGTGAAAGGAGGCCAGAAGGAGCCGCGGGGGGAAACAGAGCAAGGATCCCCGGGGCTGAGATAACAGGGCGGCCCGACACCGAGGCGGAGGAGGGAGGGCCCTCCACCGTGGGACGAGACCGTGAAGGAAGAATAGGCACTGAAGCAGGTGAAGTAGGAGAAGCAACGACATCCAGGCGGACCCTCCCGGACAGTGTAGGAGGAGGGAGCAGAGGGCCAGCTACAGCATGAACAACCGCGCGCGGAGAGGACAACGTAAGAGGAAGTCGTCTGGGCTGGGGAAGCGGGCGGAAGGGAGTAGAGCCCCTATCCGTAGAGGCCAGGGGAGGGCGCACAGGGGCAGAGCCGCTAACCCCGGCCTCAGGGCGAGAACCATGATGAGGGCGATGGGCGTCGTCAAGGCGATCAGGAGGACGACGAGGGGCAGTAGAGGACGGAAGGCGAGGCGAGCGAGAGCGTGGATGGAGCTGGGGAACCCCCCGACGATGGGACGACCGGCTGCGGGACCCAGGGGAGAGGGCCCGAGCAGGGAGAGGGCCAGGTGAACGGCCTTCAGTCGGGTCAGGGATACCCAGGGCGACGCGGATCCGGTCGGCAACAAAGGCCGGGGAACGGTGGCCCACAGTCCTAATGTGGCGGGAGACCATCGTCCACACCGACGGAAGGGAAGCAGAGGCCACAGCCGCCGCCGAGGAACCAGGGCCACTGCCTCACGGTACTTCTTTGGGACCACAAACTGCCTCTGTTCCTCACCGTTGGAAAATTGTACGACCCGGTAGATCCGACCCTTGCGAGCAAACTTACACTTACGACCCTGAGCTTCTAAGACTATGCCTTTCTCCAACTTTTCTCGAACACTACCCAATGTCTTGTCCGACTGCTGCTCTTGAACAACATCGTGACTCTGGTCAAGCTCTGTGGAAGTCGAGATGGACAATGGCTTAGAACTTACCTTAGCCTTGGCAGCACTCCTGGTAACTGCCGCCGCACCTGTTTGCGTCGCTACGTCATTTCTGGGGCCAAAACTAGCACCTGGGATATTTCCGACAATAAAATCATATATAGGATCTTTCATCACTGGTGCAATCGTCCAACCTGAGAAGAATGGGGAGTCGACCTCTACACAAGCTTCGGGAACAGTCACCACGGTACCATCGATCATGCGGACGTGGATCCACTTACCTGTGAACTGGTTGTCACCTACCAAGGAGTCACGCACAATGCAACCCGAAGACCCGTTGTCCCTCAGCAATTCGACCGACACCCCACCTACAGTACCTGGCTGAACAAGGAACCTAGTCTGACTACCAAGTACACTGGCAGAACCCGATACTAGCCCTAGTCATAAATCATAGCCTGGATCATGTGTTACAGCCTGAGTCTTATCCTGTTCTGTGACCTGATTCGCAGCTACAGAATCCTGCTGACGGCCTCCCCAAGATCTCCACCGACCTGTGTTGCTTGAACCTGATGCATTTGATCCCCGAAACTGGTTAGTCTGAGTGTGAGTGGGTTGAGCGTGAGACTTACTTTGACCCTTTTGATTTACCGGTACCTGCTGCTTGGCCGTCTCAGAGGAAACCTGGTTTTCTTTACCTTTGTGCCAGGTCTTCCTCCTCTGATACCCGTGGACTTCAAAGAAGGCAAAGAAGGCCTCTGCTGCCATACCCTGAACTGTTTTTACCTTATTTATTTTGAACTGTGCAACCAGTTCAGTGGGAGCAGACTTCTCACACTGGGTTCGCAGCATGAGATCTCTCAGACCATCCCTGGTGTCAGGGGTCTGGTCTTTCTTCACCCAAACATCCAGGTAACCCTCTAGCCTTGCGAGATACTGCGTAGCTGTCTCCTTCTCCCCCAACATAGCCTGAAGATACTGCGTCCTAGCCGCCTGAGATGTTAGACCATACGCCTCCAACAAGGTGTCTTTCATCCCGTCGTAGGTGCACCTGTTGTCACCCAGACGATGCAGAAGGGACAGAGCACGACCATCAAACAAGGACAAAAACTGCAGATCCTTCGTAGTGACATCAAGATTATATTTGTCAGAGAAACGTTCGAACCTATGAATGAAAGGCTCTATGTCTTCACCCTCCTTGTACATAGGAAGCTTGATACGAGACAGGACCCTCGAAGCCTCACCAGACCCATGGGACCGAGACCCAGTCTGACTCAGTTCAAGCTGACGTGTGTGTTCACGTTCGGCTTCAGCTGCTGATGCTGCTGTTGCTGTAGCTTGATATTCAGCCATGGCTCGCTCATGGTCACGCACCGCCTGTGCTTCCTCTCTTACAAGCCTACGGTTCTCCCGTTCCTCATCTTTACGGGACTCTACATAGTCCGTCAAAGACTGATTAGTCAGACCCAAATACTTGCCTTCTTCGTAGAATACCTGAATAGGAATGGTTGCCATTTGTGCAAAATTATAGTGGCAAAAGAAAATGTTATTCACTAACCTATCAGGAGAGGATGCGTAGCCTCACTCGAGAATTTAAATGCACTAAAAATACAATCACATGGAGAAATATAATACACTTATCACGAGAGGATGCATAGCCTCACTCGAGAAAACAAAAATGCACAAAATAACATGGAGAAATATAATGCACAAAAATCACATGGGGAAATAGGCCTAGCAATTGTACAAAAATCCCTAAATCACATGGGTATACAATTATTTTAGCCTAACTGCACAAAATCACAAATTAAAAGCTAGCCGTCCAGATCAGGTCCTGTTCACGGTCACCACTTGTCACGGGCTGGAAATTATATTCTTTTATATAACTACTCCCCTGATCTTAAATGATCTTAAATGCAGTAGAATTTTTGATAAACCCATAACTTTTTTGACAGGAGGCTTGAAACCGTTTAAATATATAAAAAAACAAAACAAATATTAATAAAAAACTATAAGGTGTATCAAAACTCCCTCTGTACATTTTATTGCATTTTTCTCCTCTTTCCAATGGTATTTTTTTGATGTAGATTGGACCAAAGGTTTTTTAGTTTGTAGGTTTTGAAAATTTGGCCAAAATGCGAAAATCCGAGGTAGCGAAAAAACTATTCATCCAAATTTATTCATTTTTGGATATGTTGTTCCTAGAAATGGTATCTATCACCTGTAAAAAAAATTAACACGATCGGACAATTTTGAAATACATGGCGGACGCTCCCCTTAACCTAACTTAAAACAAAAGTCTATCCTAGCCTAACTTTAAATACTGTACTGTAGAATACTAGGACACAAGGCTCAGTGATCAGCAGTCTATGACCAGTACCAGTAATGCAAAATATATGGTAATCTAACCTTCTTGCCCGACACTGTAGCCTAAACTAAATCACTGACCTACATGTGTAGGCTACAGTATAACCCTCCTAACTGGTTACACACTGAATATCTTACCTGGTAATCACCCTAGGGACTTAAAAGCTCATAGGATGGTATTTGGCCCTCCAATATAGGAAAGCCCCAATTCTGCCTGCCCAAAACCAAGGTGATCACCCTCACTGGTCAGCCTCCACGTGTGTAATGTAGAACAAGACCCCCAAGCGTGCATCCCCCTTCTCCGTGAAGGAAAAAGCCCCACTAAAAAAAAACTCATGAATGTAGCAGAAATCTTCAGAATATTGTACGAAACTCAACTAGGAACATAATATGTCAACATAGGAATACAAAAATGTGGTTACTACTACACTAACGAGTGACCGACACTGTTACCAGAACCACGTATCCGAGAGTCAAGGAGACCCGGGGAAACGAAAAGGAACTGACAAGAGTGTGAACCAGGCAACGAATTACAAGACAACCAACTATGGACTAGTTGAAAAACAAGTCAGAAGGGCTTATAGGTCAAGTGGGGACCAAAAGGAGCATGTTTGAAAGAGAATAAAGGCTGTGTGCCCTATGCCCTCACAAAAGCAGAATCCGAAGAAACTTCATGCTCAACTCATGTAAAACATCGACACGCAGTCATACGAAAAACAAATAAACAAAAAACACAAAAAAGGAAAAGAAACACAATGCATCACGCGGAAATGCATGCATCCCTCTCAACTTACGTTAAGGGCGACTAAAAAAGTGAAAATAACCCTGAAAACCGAGGGTAGAAATAGTGCACTCAACGACCGCTACGCGGCGCCGAGGACCAACCACCCCCGAAATAAACAATATAATATAAAACGTCTCCAGCACTACGCCAAAAACACGCCATAAATCCGAAAAAGTGCTACTTACATCACTGAAACATCCTTCCAAAACCTTAACAGCCTGAAAAGGCTCACATTCACTTAGTTGAAGCGAAGGGGCAGGCAAAAACAGGCACTCGCGGAACACAGAAAAGGTGTATTTACCTAATTGAATTTACCTAATTGTAGTTTACAGGAGTTGAGCTAAGCTCGTGTTGTCCCGTCTCTCAGTCTACTTTCATCCAATTTTTTCTTGAAAATATGGATGTTCCTTGCCCGTACCACCTCCTCCTCCAGCCCATTCCATTTGTCAATACATCTATAGGGGAAGCTAAACTTCCTGATATCGTTCTTGCAGGTAGGTCTTTTTACTTTGTAGCTGTGGCCTCTAGTTATTCCTGTATCCATAATTTATATATCCTCCCTATCCAGCCTCTCCAGCCCCCGGGTGCATTTGTACATCATTATCATGTCTCCCCTCTCTCTCCTCTCCCTTAGACTCGGTAAATTTAATTTGTCTAGCCTCCTTTCATATGGCAGTTCTCTAAGACTTGGAACCAATCTAGTAACTGCTCTCTGGATTCTTTCTAACTTGTGAATATGCTTCTTAAGATGCAGGAACCACACCACTGCAGTATACAGTACTCCAATCTTGGTCTAATCATACTTTTTATAATCTTCGCTAACATGTTCTCATCCAAGTAGTTCAGAGCAACTTTCATATTCCCGGCCATTGCATACATTCCGCTAAAGAGCTTGTTAATATGTTTCTCTGGCGACAAGTTATCTTGTATAATCAACCCTAAATCCTTTTCTTTTTCGGCCTTGCCATTTATATTATCTCCCATCCTGTACTCCCAATTTGGTCTATTCACACTTCTTCCCATATTTAACACATGACATTTACTTATATTAAATTTCATTTTCCACTTGGTGCTCCATTCGTATATTTTATCTAAATCCCCTTGCAGCTCCTCACAACTACTTATATTTGTTGTTTGTCTCATAATTTTTATGTCATCTGCAAACATTGACATGTAGGAGTTTATGTCTATCGGCAGGTCATTCACGTACATAAGGAACATAAGAGGTGCCAACACAGATCCCTGTGGCACACCACTCTCAACTTTCCACCACGATGAGTAAGTTCCTCTAATGTTGGTCCTCATTTCTCTATCTGTTAAATAGCTCTCCATCCATTTCAGCAAACTACCCCTGACACATCCTATCATCTCAAGCTTAGATAACAATCTCTTATGTGGTACCTTATCGAATGCTTTGGAAAGGTCTAATTAGACGCAGTCCACCCATGCGCCTCTTTCTTGCAGTACATCTATCACCCTACTGTAGTAACATAGCAGACTGGTAACACAAGATGTCCCTTCTCTGAATCCAAATTGCTTTGGGGTTATTATCTTCCTTCTCTCCAACATTTTCATCCATCTCCTCCTAATTAGCTTTTCACAAATCTTGCATACAATACTAGTAAGTGAAACTGGTCTATAGTTTAAAGGGGCCTCAGGGTTTCCATTCTTGTATATCGGAATGATATTACCTCTTTTCCATTCAACAGGAACCTGTCCTTTATCCAAGGAAGCTTGAATTATGTCCCTCACTGGCTCCACTAATTGCTCTGCACACTACTTTAAAACCCAGGCAGACACTTCATCCGGTCCCATAGCTTTCCTTACTTCAAGTCCTCTCATCGCAGATAACAGCTCATCTCTAGTTATTTCAATCTTGCTAAGACCACTCTCCAGTACTCCCGCCTGTGGTTCGTCAAAACTTTCCTCTCTAGTAAACACCGACCCCAATTTGTTATTCATTACCTCGCACATGTCCGATATATTTTCATACGTCCTAGCATCTACTCGTAATTTAGTAATTTGTTTCTTTACCTTCAACTTACTGTTTATATATTTATAAAACAATTTAGGGTCACTTTCACATTTATTTACTATGTTCTTCTCATAGTTCATTTTAACTTGCCTAATTATGTTAACATATCTATTCCTCTCCTGTTTATATTTATTCCGATTACTCTCAGTGTTCCTTCTTCTTAATCTATCCCAAGTTGCATCACGCCTACCCAGAGCTCTTTTGCATTTCAAATTAAACCATTCTTTCTGCTTAGTAAAATTTCCAGTTTTGTATCTTGGGACAAACAGATTGGTTCCTTCTCTATAAATTTTGAGGAACCTACCATATTTACCTTGTACATCTTGTTCCTTCAAAATAAGATCCCAATCTACTCCCTCTAAATATCTTTTCAAGGATACATAATCAGCTTTACTATAATTTAGTCTGTTATTTATATAGCTATTGTCTAATCTATTGGCATTACTCGAGATCAACTTCCATTTCAATAATAGGTGATCACTTTTGCCTACAGGGCATAGATACTGTAGTTTATATCACTAATTTCGTGAGGATCTTTTGTAAAAATCAGATCGAGTTTAGAAGGTTCGTTATTACCCTCATTCTAGTATTTTCCTTCACATGTTGTGCAAGTACATTATCCGTAACCAGCTCTAATAGCCGACTTCCCCAAGATCTCTGATTTGGCCCTGCATCTCCCGATTCCCAATTAACCTCACCACAGTTGAAATCTCCCACCAAGATCAATCTATTCTTTCTTAAAAGCAATCTTCTCAACGACTGAATCATATGAATGAATCGAGAACAAAAACCGGCCCCTTCAGTAAATTTAACTTCAATAACAAAAACATTAGGTGGGAAGAGGTAAATCAAGAAATGGAGGAAATAGACTGGGAAGATTTAATGGATAACCTGACACCAGCAGAATGTCTAGTCTTAATAACAGAAACTATGACCCAAATCTGTAGCCACCATATACCTGCAAGACAAACAAAACGAAGAAGCAAACAAGATCGGGAAAGGAGGAGGCTGTACAGAAGAAGAAAATTACTCACACAAAGACGCACACATCAAAATCTACAGGATAGGCAAAAGGTCGAAATAGATAGAGAAATTGTGGAAATTGAACAAAGGCTAAGAATATCATATGAACTACAACATATGGAAGAGGAGAGGAAAGCTATTGCAGGTATAAAGGAAAATTCCAAATACTTCTTTTCATACGCCAAACAAAAGGCTAAAACAACATCAAACATCGGCCCACTGAGCAAAGGGGACGGCTCTTTCACAGGGGACAAAAAGGAAATGAGCGAACTCTTAAGCAGGCAGTATGAAATGGCATTCAGTGAGCCTGATGAAACAAAAGTCATCAGAGACCAAAATATATTTTTCATGGAAACCTCCCCCACGGAAACCCCTCAGATGCTGGATATTGATTTCGGTCCAAAAGACATAGAAGAGGCCATTTCCAACATGCCATCCCACTCGGCACCAGGCCCGGACTCATGGAATTCGATCCTAATGAAAAAATGCAAGGAAAACCTCTCAAAACCCCTGGCTATAATGTGGAGGAGTCTAGACACTGGTGACATGCCAGAGAGCTTGAAAAACGCAATAATTGCCCCACTGCATAAAGGAGGGAGTAAAGCACTACCAAAAAACTACCGCCCGGTAGCTCTAACCTCTCACATCATTAAAGTTTTCGAGCGAGTCCTGCGAAGAAAAATTTCAACATTCATGGAGACAAATGAACTACACAACACCGGTCAACATGGGTTCAGAGCGGGAAGATCATGTCTCTCACAACTTTGGAACACTATGACAAAATTCTTAAAGCGCTAGAAGAAAAGAAAAACGTGGATGTCATTTACACCGATTTTGCTAAGGCATTTGATAAATGTGACCATGGTATAATAGCCGACAAACTGAAAGCAAAAGGTATAACTGGGAAAATCGGACAGTGGATATACAATTTCCTCGTAAACCGAAAACAATCGGTAGCAGTAAACCAAGTCACTTCTGAGCCTTCGGATGTCAAAAGCTCAGTGCCCCAAGGAACAGTGCTAGCGCCCCTTCTGTTCCTCATACTAATTTGCGACATGGATACCAACACCAGACACAGTACGGTGTCGTCTTTTGCTGATGACACAAAATTAAGCAAGACAGTAAACACACAAGAGGACACGGGCCGACTGCAGGAAGACATGAATGTAGTGTTCCAGTGGACCAGGGAAAACAACATGCAATTCAATGAGGAAAAATTCCAATTAATACGGTACGGAGATAATAATGGTGTTAAAGAAATTACAAATTACTTAACAGAATCTAACCACATAATAGAACGGAAAGACAGTGTGAAAGACCTTGGGGTATTAATGTCTGAAAATATGGGTTTCAAAGTACATAACCAGGTCAAAGTGGCGGCTGCGAAACGTCTAACGGGTTGGATCCTGCGTACTTTTAAAACACGCGGTGAATTGCCTATGATAACGCTCTTCAAACCTCTAGTGCTACCGCGGCTTGAATACTGTAGCGTATTAACATCCCCATACAAAGCAGGTGAAATAAATGACGTAGAGAGTGTACAAAGAAATTTCACTTCGCATATAAGTTCGATAAAACATCTACACTATTGGGAGCGTTTAAGAGCACTGAATCTGTACTCACTGGAACGTAGAAGAGAACGTTACCTAATATTATACACGTGGAAAATCGCAGAGGGTTTAGTACCAAACCTACATACTCCGATAGTCATGAAATTCAGTGATAGGAGAGGCTGGGAATGCGAAATCCCCCGGATGAATAACAGGGGTGCTATGGGCTCTCTGCGAGAGGGCTGGTTATCACACAGAGGCCCACGTCTCTTCAACAAACTCCCACGGCGAGTAAGAGACATGAGGGACATCTCATTAGACAACTTCAAGAGAGCCCTAGATGTCGAACTGCAAAAAGTGCCAGACGAGCCCATCCTCGCAAGGGAGCGAGCTGTCGCTTCAAACAGTCTACTGCACCAAATCACCACCCAAAACGAGGGGCGTCACGCTCCTTGGTGCCGCTAGAAGAGCGGCGAACACATCCAAAGGTATCCAAAGGTAAGGTATCCTCGACCATCTCCTCAAACTCTTAACTCCCTCCATGCTCTGGTCTTTGGTGGCATGTAAGCTACTGCTATGTCTAGCTTTTTTCCTTCTATATCATTGAGTTCAACTGCCATTATTTCTGCCTTGTCATTATTTAACTCCACTTGCTTTGCTGTCATAGGGTTCTTAACTAACACTGCCACTCCACCTCCCCTTTTTCCCTTTCTATCATATCTCCATATATTATATCCTTCACTAAACACTATATTGCTGTCAAAGTCCTGGTTCAGCTTTGTCTCCGTCAAACAGACTCTCTGTGGTTGATCCTTTCTTAATATATTATCTAACTCTACCTTTTTACTGTTTATTCCATCTATATTAGTGTAGTAGCACAGTATATTGGAATTCTCCGCCTTGTTTCTCTTCCCTCTCTGCCTCCTATTAGGTTCACCTCCTCCTCCATCCCTTCCCTGACCTACCTCCACACTCCTTGCTAGTTCTATTCTCCTCCCCCCCCCCCCCCCCCCTCCACAATCTCCTGCTCCTCCCTCACCATTTCTCTGTCTTCGGTTTGATCCACTACCCGACTCACTGTCTCTATCTCCTGCTCCTCCCTTACTATCTCTTTGTCCTCGATTTGTTCCACTACCTGACTCACTTTCTCCTTGTTCATTTCTCCTCGTATTTTCCGTTCTTTCTGACTCTGTGTGTCATCGACGGTGTGCGCGAAGTGACTGATGGAGTTATAAAGAGTGGCGCAGGCTCATAGAAAATGGAGCATGGCTAGAGGAGAGCAGCTAGATTAAATGGGTAACTATAACTTTTTTCTCTCCTTCTCTATCCTAATTTCTTTTCCATTTTTAGTCATCTCGGAGTGTGTACAACTTGCCCAGTAGTGAATTGAGGTGCAACTCTAGAGATTATTGGTACTTCGCGCTAGTACTGATAAATCGGCCCGCTGTGGTAGCGGCTGAGATCTTAAGCCCTACGTTGGAAACGTAGAGACTGCTACTGTATTCTATTTTTAAGCATAAAGATGTTCATAAGTATTCATGGTATAAAAGTATTGAAAGACGGGATATTAGAAGTTTGATTGATTATGTGTTAGTATAAAGAGGAATGATTGGTGATGTAAGTTATACAAAAGCAGTGAGAGCTTTGAGCGGAGGGCTGTCTGATTATGTGATTGTGTTATGCAAGTTAAAGTTGAGAGGAGCGTGGAAGAAAGATAGGAGAAGCAATTGTAATGCTGAAAGAATATAAATTGAAATAATGAAAAATTAGGATGTAGTAGAAAAATACTGGCAAAGGGTGAAAGAAGAAAGGCATGTGACATGGATGGTATGGAGATTGAAAATGCATGGAAGGTATATACTGTAAGTACTGCCTGGTGAAGAATGCAAAGAATGTATGTGTTGTGTGCAAGATCAGAAATAGAAGAAAAGGGACAGCATGGTGGGATGAAGTTAAAGCATCTCTGAAAGATCACAAAAAGTAAATGGCTTGTGTGGATGCAGAATAAGAATTTTGGAGAAAGTAAAAGTAAGTACAAGGAGAGCAAAGTCAAAGTAAAGAGATTCGTTAGGGAAAAGAAAGAGAAAGTAAATGACAATTTGGGAAAGGAAAATAATTAAAACCTTGCAGAGAATAAGAAATTATTTTGGAAGAAAGTGCATAATGCAGGAGAGAATTTGGTCAGAAATGTATAAATGTGAAAGATGAAAGAAGACATGTAATTACAGATGAAGAACAAAAAAGGGAGAGATGGAAGGAGTATTTTGAAGGACTAATGAGTGGAAATGGAAACAGAGCAGTTGTCAATGATAGAGGTCTGCTAGATGTGCCATGTGAGGGACATGTAGAAAGAGGGAACATATCCAGAGTAAAAATAGTGAATGCGGTAAAGAAGTTGACAAATGTAAAAGATGCTTGTGTAGAAGAAATACAGTATGAAATGATAAGGAATGGAGGTGAAGTATCAATGGATTGGCTCATGGAAACTATTTTCAAATGCTTCGACAAATGGAGTGGCGTTAGTGGACGGGAAGAGGGGAATGATAACCCTGTTTTATAAAGGTAAAGGTGAACATAATTAATGTAAGTGTTACAGAGGTATTAGTCTGCTGAGTGTGGTTGGTAAGGTATATGCGAGAATAGTGATTGACAGTGAAAGAAATTACAGGTGGAAAAGTGAATGATGAACAGGGTTGATTTCGAAGTGGAAGAGGATGTGTGTATCAGATTTTGTCAGTGAGACAAATGATAGAGAAGGTACAGTAAACCCTCGCTCTTTCGTACTTCACTCTTTCGGAATTCCAAGGCTTTCGGACAAGCATTTCAATTCGAACTCATGGTTCAGCTTTTCGGATTTGTCCGAAAGGCTGAGAAAATACCTCCGTCCTTTTCGGACTACACTTTCGGACTACATTTAACTTCGGACTCATGCTTCAGCCTTTCGGATTTGTCCGAAAGGCTGAGAAAAATTAAATCGCATTCGGACCAAAGAGCCAAGTTTCGGACTTGTCTGGTTAGGTGAATGTGTATTCGGGCTTATAAACTTCGGACATTATTTCAGCCTTTCGGATTTGTCTGAAAGGCTGAAGTGTGAGTTCGGACTCGGCCCTTTCGGACTTTTGACACTTTCGGACAGGGGTCTCCCCCAATTAGTCCGAAAGAGTGAGGGTTTACTGTATGTGAAAAACATAAGGGGATATACATGGCATTCATGGGTCTTGAGAACATAAGGGGATATACATGGCATTCATGGGTCTTGAGAACATAAGGGGATATACATGGCATTCATGGGTCTTGAGAACATAAGGGGATATACATGGCATTCATGGGTCTTGAGAACATAAGGGGATATACAGGCATTCATGGGTCTTGAGAACATAAGGGGATATACATGGCATTCATGGGTCTTGAGAACATAAGGGGATATACATGGCATTCATGGGTCTTGAGAACGCATATGACAAAGTTAATAGGGAAGGATTATGGAAAGCTTTAGAGCCACCCCTTCGGGGATCACGGCGTCAGGCAATAGATAGATAGATAGATAGAGCAGTATGATGTAAAAGACATTTTGTTCAATGCTGTGAAGAGTTTTTATGATGGTAGTGAAGCATGTGCAAGAATATATGGCACATTAACCTTTAAAACACAAAATTGCCCTAGGGGCTAGGGTAGTTATTTGTTAATTTCTAGCCTTTGATTCTGACAGAATTTGTTATATTTACGATATAAAGCATTATTTGTTGTCAATGTGCTTTTGTTTTACATATATGATGAATATATGAACCTTGAAGAGCGATAAAATATATGGGGAAAGCATTTGGGTGGTAAAAAAAATTAAATATATGCCGCCCGGTCGTATCCTCAGGCGGGAGGTTGGGAGACGTACATCCTCACTCCTCCACCTCTCTCGATATTCTGGAGCTCGCGGGTGAAGTCTCAGTGTTATATAAGGTCTCTTACGTAACTCACTAGTGGTACGTAACCGCGGGAGAGAAATTCTCGCGAAAAATAACCGATAATTGATGAAGATAAGATGAAAAATAGGTGATAATTGAGAAGGGGGGGAAGGGTGGTGAGAAACGTATGGATGAGTGGTAGGAAGTACTAGAGGGGAATTATCTCACCTAATGACATATTCCTTTGTTTTGAGAGCCCCTGGGGTGTTTTGGATTTTTTTTTTTATGGTTTTGCTTCCGTGAGGCCTATCGCGTTGGCTATGGTGATCCTTCTGTGAGGCCTATCGCGGTTCTTGGGTTAAGTGAGTGGTTTAGTATGCAGGTCGGAGTAAGACAGGGATATATGTGTGATTTTGCCCTGTTGAACTCCTTAAGAGCGAGCATGTTTGTTGACATGACCTAGCTGCAGGGCGGGTATATTTACCAAAAACGAGCTTCATTCCATGCTCTTTTTCATGCATAAACAAGAGCCAGAGTGTAATACATTTATATATCCGTGAAAGTGCGATAATAGAGCTTTCCAATGACACCAGAATCATCCTTGTACGACCATGGGTTATCGTGTAGCAATCGCGTAACCGGAGGTGAAAATACCCTAAATAAGGTAATTTCCTTTGTTTTTTTCCTTGTCTCGCGAGAACGGGTGAGTGTGGGGAGGCGGCGGTGGTCCCAGACACGGCCCAGTGGTGGTGCCGAGTGGTCAGAGCCCGCCTATCGTCCTCCCAACGCACGGACTCTCTCTCAGAGCTCATAATGTGCTCAAAATATAGGTTTGAGTCCCGGAGGGAAGAATGAAAACCTAATATTTAGTAGTGGCCCCGGAATCATTGACGATATGCTTTATAATATAATGGCTCCCTCAAACCCTTGCGTTGGCTGTTTGAATCACCCGCCACAGGGATAGAGAGAGGCCACACATCGTAAGGGTACGCTAATTCTCTTACGGAATCGTCCTTATGATTGGGTACTCACTACGAAAAAATTCGTAAACAAACAATAAAAGACAATTAAAATAAGAACTGCTATAATCAAGCTTCCCAACTTGTGGATGTTTTGCCATGCGGAGTATTCCCCTGAGACACTGATCCGCTAGCGTCATCTCGCCCTTCCATGACATACCAAGACTAACTTAAAAACATCAATGAATTGGAAGGGAGGGCCCGCATCGTCAATGATTCCGGGGCCACTACTAAATATTAAGTTTTCATTCTTCCCTCCGGGACTCAAACCTATAATTTATTAGTGACGATATGCCTGATATCTCAAGACTGGAGGGAGACATTCGTGCCAATATAAAAAAAAAACACTAACAAATCTACAATAGGTTGAGAAAAACACCAAAACTAGCATTCTTAACCCTTAAAGATCGGGGCCGGACTTAAGTCCGCCTCCAATTTGCAGCAAGTTAGGAGCATTATTAAGGCTTTTAAAGGGTTAAAATCGAGTGCAAATGGCCGGGAGCGCAGCGGGCCAGACAGCCGACTTCCAGGGCTTACCGCCGCTCATTAACTCATGTTCCCTGTGTTCTCGAGAGGCTGGCAGTGTAGCCAGTAGTGAGCATAGCTGGGAAAAATATGCCGCTATATGCTAAACTCCCATGTTACTGCTACCACTGTATGAGAACCACGAGTGTTACGTAGCTCGTTCTGGTCTCATTTTGAAGCTTTTAGCGCCTAGTTTTTTGCTGAATACATTTCTTTTCATGCAGATACTTGATTTATCATTCAGGAGGGCCTGAATATGCCCAAATAAGCCCAAATAAGCCCAAAACCCCCTGCTAGACAAGGGTTAAATTTATTTTGTACATACCAAAATTGGTATAAAAAATGGAAAAGAAAAGCAGGCTGCGCACTTCGAAGAAGACCTGCTTGTACATCACCTCCCAGGTACATGGAGCTATTGATTACAAATGTGTTCATAATTTATTAATCAAAATACAATCTTGTTTATGAATTTCATTCTTATACAAAATTCTGATACTCCTGACTCATACTAGTCTGGGAGGATTGTAAGGTATACAATTATTTGGTTATGTCCATCACATACAAACATTTCTCTGTATACAGTAAGCACTGTATATGCTGTACAATATGTCTATATATTTCAAGCGTAAACTAAAATAGCATTTTTGGATTTTGGAACCAGTCCGTAATGTTCAGTATATCATATAGCTTAGTAATGTTCAGTATATCATATAGCTTAGTAATGTTCAGTATATCATATAGCTTAGTAATGTTCAGTATATCATATAGCTTAGTAATGTTCAGTATATCATATAGCTTAGTAATGTTCAGTATATCATATAGCTTAGTAATGTTCAGTATATCATATAGCTTAGTAATGTTCAGTATATCATATAGCTTAGTAATGTTCAGTATATCATATAGCTTAGTAATGTTCAGTATATCATATAGCTTAGTAATGTTCAGTATATCATATAGCTTAGTAATGTTCAGTATATCATATAGCTTAGTAATGTTCAGTATATCATATAGCTTAGTAATGTTCAGTATATCATATAGCTTAGTAATGTTCAGTATATCATATAGCTTAGTAATGTTCAGTATATCATATAGCTTAGTAATGTTCAGTATATCATATAGCTTAGTAATGTTCAGTATATCATATAGCTTAGTAATGTTCAGTATATCATATAGCTTAGTAATGTTCAGTATATCATATAGCTTAGTAATGTTCAGTATATCATATAGCTTAGTAATGTTCAGTATATCATATAGCTTAGTAATGTTCAGTATATCATATAGCTTAGTAATGTTCAGTATATCATATAGCTTAGTAATGTTCAGTATATCATATAGCTTAGTAATGTTCAGTATATCATATAGCTTAGTAATGTTCAGTATATCATATAGCTTAGTAATGTTCAGTATATCATATAGCTTAGTAATGTTCAGTATATCATATAGCTTAGTAATGTTCAGTATATCATATAGCTTAGTAATGTTCAGTATATCATATAGCTTAGTAATGTTCAGTATATCATATAGCTTAGTAATGTTCAGTATATCATATAGCTTAGTAATGTTCAGTATATCATATAGCTTAGTAATGTTCAGTATATCATATAGCTTAGTAATGTTCAGTATATCATATAGCTTAGTAATGTTCAGTATATCATATAGCTTAGTAATGTTCAGTATATCATATAGCTTAGTAATGTTCAGTATATCATATAGCTTAGTAATGTTCAGTATATCATATAGCTTAGTAATGTTCAGTATATCATATAGCTTAGTAATGTTCAGTATATCATATAGCTTAGTAATGTTCAGTATATCATATAGCTTAGTAATGTTCAGTATATCATATAGCTTAGTAATGTTCAGTATATCATATAGCTTAGTAATGTTCAGTATATCATATAGCTTAGTAATGTTCAGTATATCATATAGCTTAGTAATGTTCAGTATATCATATAGCTTAGTAATGTTCAGTATATCATATAGCTTAGTAATGTTCAGTATATCATATAGCTTAGTAATGTTCAGTATATCATATAGCTTAGTAATGTTCAGTATATCATATAGCTTAGTAATGTTCAGTATATCATATAGCTTAGTAATGTTCAGTATATCATATAGCTTAGTAATGTTCAGTATATCATATAGCTTAGTAATGTTCAGTATATCATATAGCTTAGTAATGTTCAGTATATCATATAGCTTAGTAATGTTCAGTATATCATATAGCTTAGTAATGTTCAGTATATCATATAGCTTAGTAATGTTCAGTATATCATATAGCTTAGTAATGTTCAGTATATCATATAGCTTAGTACAGTATACACTATATATGTTTCCACTACAAATATTCTTGAACTTCTATAACCAGTTCATTAATCTTAAGTACAGGGTGATTCAGATAAAGTGCCACAGTTTCAAATGTCCCTCATTTCTTTTCCTTTTAACCTACCCTATTTTTTTATTTTCAGATTATGGTAATTGGATGATGCCAGTTAACAACTGATATGGCTTTAACCCCAGAAGAAAAAAATAAAATCATCAAAGTCTGGTATGAAGACAAATCTTACAGCAGAGTACGTTGCCGATTCTGCCAGGAGTTCAATATCCACACACGTAATGCACCTGTTAGAAAAAAACATATGGAGGGTTGTCAAGCACTTTGACAGCAAAGGTACTATTCACAGCACTCACAAGGGCAACAGTGGATGTCCAGCATCAGTTACAAAGAACCAAGTCAACATTGATGCCATCCGTACCGGTAACTCAGCAATCGACGACTTACTCTGATGTAAGATTTTTCTTCAAACAAGAATTTGATGATTTTCTTTTTTTCTTCTGGGGTTGAAGCCATTTCAGTTGTTAATTGGCATCATCCAATTACCATAATCTGAAAAGAAAAATAGGGTAAGTTAAAAGGAAAAGAAATGAGGGACTTCTGAAACTGTGGCACTTTTTCTGAATCACCCTGTATATCACATAGCTTTGTACAGTATACTCATCACATTATCCGGCGGGGGCTGAAGGTCTTAGCTCTCCAATCCCCCCCCCCCCCCTCCCCTCTTTTTCACTCTTAAAATTATCCTTAATTCTAACAGCACTAGACTTATCAGACCCGTTGTCGTAATGCTACACAGGGAAGACTTGGCCTATCCAGGGCAGCAGACAGATAACACGTTAAGAAGGTATGGTTAGACACCCAGAGTTTCGTGCTAGCAATATCTTCAACTGAGAAATTCTGTAAGAAACGTAATGATACAGCCCATTTCCTGATGTCATGTGCACGCCCCACTACGCCGGGGTTGCTCTCTTTAATGACTTCTACTAGGAAAGATGCTAACCTTCTTTTTGTAATACGTTTACCTGTGTTATTAACCCAGAGAGCTCCTGGTTGATTAGGCAGGGACACTCATAAAATTAATCAGAGATTGCACTGGACATAACTTATGATGCGTATCCCCTCGTTTTAGAGCCGGGATCGTAAATGCAGAAAAAACATCTTCACTATGTTCATTCTTGGCGATAAAAGTAGGTGACGGCGCAATTTGTACATCTATATTGCGTCGTCCAAACCTAAGACAATTTGGTTCGTTGCTCTTCGCCGCCAGCTCTGATACCCAGTTTCCTGTAGCTAAAGCCATAAGGAACACAGACTTCTTTAGAATTAAATCAAAATTTGGGTTGTGACTATATTTCCGAGAATATAGTAAAGACAAGGCTTTGTCCAGCGACCTGGTAGGCACGAGCTGACGGGGCGAAGCTTAAAACATGCCCTCATGAAACCTTTCTCCTCCGCCTGTGGTACAGAGAGCCCGGTTTAATCAAAGAATGGGCCTCTGATTGCTGACAATTGGTTCTTAAGTGTGACCACTGAAAATCGTGTATGTTCAAATAGATAATCTAGGTATTTGAAAATTAAAGATACTGATGCTTCAGTCTGAGCAGTTTTCACTATCCAAGTCGTAAATGATTTCCAATGTGATTGGTATTGACGCCTGGTTGACAAAGTGTACTGATTCATAAATGTATTAGTTACACTTTCACCATAGGGGGTTAACCACTTAGCCTTTTGAATGTCCATAATGCAAAAGTCAGCGAGGTCTTGAGGTTGCCAATTATCTCTAAGTGGAAGTACGAGATCGGGAGTGACACCGGGTTCTCGCACCATGTCTTCAATTGGGAGTACCACACCTGAGCCGGCCACAGGGGCGCGATTAGCGAGACTACGCCCCGATAATCCCGTAGTTTTTTAACTACTTGACACATGAGTGAGGCGTCTGGAGGCGGAAACAGATAGATGGAATTCCACCTGTTCCAGTCCTCCATCAATGCGTCTGGACCCCCCGCCAGAGTAATCTCCCGGCGGGATAGGTAGAAAGGGAGTTTGTGGTTGCCCTTGGACGCAAATAAGTCCACTTGTGGACGGTATGGCTCTGCAATCATCTGGTTGAAGATGGTTTGCTTTAGCGACCATTCTACTATTGTGCTCTGTCTTCATGACAGATCGTCTGCCCAGACATTGGCTACGCCCGGCAGATATGATGCATGAAGATGAATGTTCAGCTTTTCGGCTAGAACAAAAATCTTTTCCGACAACTCTAGCAACGTTCGAGACCTCGTTGACCCTTGTTTCTGAATGCAAGATACCGCATTCAGATTGTCCATTCGAAAGGCTATGGATTTCCCTTGCAAAGTGTAACTGCGAGCCTGACGGAATATTAAGGGGACTAATAACTCTTTTGCATTTATGTGACACTCCTTGGATTGGGACCAAAGCCCTTGATCCTGATGACCGAGGCTTGACTGATAACCCCAGCCTATTGTCCCTGACGCATCCGCATCTACCCATACCGTAGGTGGAGGAGAAGTCCACGTCATGATTGAATGCAATGTTTCCGGCCTCGCCCAGACCGCTAGTAAGTTGTGGATTAATGCTGGGATTTGCCATAACTTTCGCGCCGGCAATAGTGGAAGTTTTTTGTTTCCCTCCAAGATTAACCTTTTTACTTTCAACCGGCCCAACTTCACAGTAAGTTGAATCCAGTTGAGAGAGCCGACTAGGGACTCCCACGTCTTTTTCGTGGTGTGGCTGCTGAAGAACAAGGAAGTTAGGGATAGGTTTCATAGTGAACTGGAGGAAATTAATAGAAATAAGGAAGCTAGGCCTAACGATGTAAATAGTCAATGGAACTTTCTTAAGCATAGCCTTATCGCTGCCACTGACAAAGTCTGTGGGAAAACAAAGGGTCACCCCAGGAATAAGACCTCCTGGTGGTGGAACGATGAGGTAGAACATGTTGTGAAAGAGAAAAGGAGATGCTTCAAAGCATGGAAGAAGGGAGGCAGCAAGGAGGAATATCAGGCAGCTTAACGAACTGCCAAAAGAGTTATTTACAATGCTAAAAAAGGCATTAAGGACCTGGTCCTCAAACAAGTGTGTAACACTGACAATCCCAATGGGATCTTCAACCTAGCTAGGCGAGTTAAAAATTACAGTAGGGATATTATAGGTGAACAGTGTGTTAGAAGCGATAATGGGAAGATTGTGTATGCAGAAAATGAAATCAGAGAAGCATGGAAGGCACACTATGAACGGTTGCTAAATGTAGTGTTTGAATGGGATAAGGAACAGCTTAGTATCGAAAAACCAATATCTGGACCCCCTCCTGATAGCACCAGCTGTAGTGAGCGACGCAATCAATAAAATGAAGGACGGCAAAGCTCCAGGGTGCTCTGACATTGTCGCTGAGATGATAAAAGCCTCAGGGGAGACTGGTGTCAACTTAGTCATTGAGTTGATAAAACACCATTATTAAAGATGAGAAAATCCCAAAGGATTGGCTCAAAAGTGTAATAGTAAACATATACAAAGGAAAGGGGGATGCGCTAGATAGAGGTAATTATAGGGGCCTAAAAATGCTTGACCAAATCATGAAGGTCTGTGAGAGAGTCTTTGAGGGTTTGATCAGGCAAAGCATCTCCATTGATGATATGCAGTTTGGTTTTATGCCAGGACGGGGTACAACCGATGCTATCTTCATAGTCAGGCAGATACAGGAAAGATACTTACTAAAAGGCAGGGATCTGTACTTTGTGTTTGTAGACCTGGAGAAGGCCTTTGATAGGGTGCCTAGAGATGTTGTGCAGTGGGCTCTGAGGAAACTTGTTGTGGAAGAGTGGCTGGTGCTTGTGATAATGAAGATGTACTGTATGAGGATTCGCGAAGTGCGGTGATGGTGAAGGGTGTACTGAGTGATGAGTTCGCAGTCCGTGTTGGAGTCCATCAGGGTTCAGTGTTAAGCCCCCTCCTCTTTATTATGGTCTTGGAGGCACTGTCTAGAGTTTTTAGAGGCGGACTCCCGTTGGAACTGTTTTATGCAGACGATTTAGTCCTAATAGCTGACAGTATGCAAGATGCTGAGGCCAAATTCAGAGAATGGAGAGAGGGCATGGCGAGCAAGGGTTTAAGAGTCAATATTAACAAAACCAAGGTTATGTATTGTAGATTGAGACCAGGGAATGTGGAAAAGAGCGGTGCATAGCCATGTGCAGTGTGTGGAAGGGGTGTGGGCGTTAACGCGATTCAATGTAGCATCTGTCGACGCTGGGTGCACCATGGGATTAAGCACTGTAGTAGAATAAAGGGACCCCTGCCGAAGGATAAATCAGAAATAGAGAAATTTGAGTGCGTAGTGTGCAAAGGCGAGCTTGTGTTAAGTGATGATCCTGTGGCTGTGAATTTTGGAAATGAGTCATTGGAGCTGGTGAACAAGTTTTGTTACCTAGGAGATACCATCTCTGCCGGTGGTGGGGCCGAGGCTGTCACTGTTGCTAGAATTAGATGTGGCTGGGGGAAGTTCAGAGAACTGCTGCCAATCCTGACCATGAAAAGAATACCTCTCCCCCTGAAGGGAAAGGTGTATGCCTCATGTGTTAGAAGTGCAATGACGTATGCCTCGGAAACATGGGCCGTTAAAGTGGAGGATGTCAACAGAATGGAACGTAATGAGATGAGAATGGTGAGATGATGTGTGGGGCCAGGCTACAGGATAGAATAACAAATGTTGAGCTGAGGAGACGTTTAGGTATAAAGGGTATTAGCGAGGTGATGCGTACAAGTAGACTGGGATGGTATGGACATGTGGAGAGAATGGATGAACAAAATTGGGTGAAAAAATGCAGGTCTGTGATTGTGGAGAGAGCTGCACCAAGGGGTGGACCGAGGAAGACCTGGGATCGGACTGTACGTGCCGATCTGAAATCCAAGAACTTGACAAGTGAAGCAGCCCTTAACAGGGTTGCCTGGAACGCCGCCATTAGGACAAGAGACTGAAACTGCACGTATGTGTGGAACACTCAGTCTTAAAATTTTATATATGTATGTATGTAGTCAGGCTGTGGAGAAAACAAAACAATTTCCTGCGAAATCTGTTCCGATTGTCCACACTCTGACTGAGAGTTAGATGTGTTGTGTCCCAAACCAGACCTATCCACTGAATTACCCTTGTTGGGACAAGATTTGACTTTGCCAAGTTGATATTGAACCCCAGGGCTTTGACATGGTCTATAATTTGATTGACATGATTGAGGCATTGAATCTCGGACTCCGCCAGTCGTCTAGGTACCACAGTACAGTACTGTACTTTGATTCTCTGTCTTAGTGGTAGCAAAGCTTGTCGGACTAATTTGGTAAATATTCTCGGCGCTAGGTTCAAACCGAAGGGCATCCTTTGAAAGACATAAGTCTGATGCTTGATTCTCAAAGCGAGGAATTTTTGGAACCTTTTGTTTACTGGGACATGCCAATAGGCTTCTGTCAGGTCTAATGAACACATCCAACCTTGCAGCGGAAGTGTTAGCCTGATTTGATTCACAGTGAGCATCCTGAACGATGCGTTGTGAATGTGTGTGTTCAGACGAGACAGGTCTACGACTGGCATCATCTGAACACTGTCCCTCTTTGGCACGAGAAAAAGCTTGGACGTGTAAACTGGGCAAGTTGGATTGACCGGGACAATGATATGCTTGGTGATCATCTCCTGGACTAGTGACTCCACCTCTAAAGAAACATGATTGATGTCGAGTGGTTGACGTAAACGAGGTCGTCGGAGCCACCGCCAGGTTATGCCCTTGCGTACCACTGTCCGAGCCCAGGTCCGCTGGGGCCAAGCCCGGAGACACATCCGGAATAACCCAGTTCCCTGACTGGGCTTGTCCGGCAGAACTGCACTCTGATCCAACTCGCCCACGATAGGCCCCGGGAGTGAAAGAGTTTTTAAATTAACCCTCTCACCACGGAAGGGCTCTTGAACGCCCATAAAAAAGCATATAACAGGTACCCGGATGGTCTCTTGAACGCCCAGTGGTTGAAAGCCTGTGAGCTTCGTGTGCGAGGCGTCGGTCCGACGCATGTAAACAACAGCCGGCTGGACCGTCGCCCCGCATCTCCGGCCACAAGAAGGAGAGCGTCGCTTGTTCGTGTGTGCCTGTATGTTGTTGTTAAGTATCGAAAAGTGGTGTAAAGTGGCTGTTTTGGCCATAAAGTTATCTCCAATGAAATCATCATCACAGCTCAACCAGTTGACTTAGAGAGCTCTACTTAATGCCATTCTACAGGTAAATAACACAGCTACGCTTGGGGATGCGCGGGAATGCGGGAAGCAGTCTGATTAACGAATATACGGTAGCCTAGCCTAGACGTTTTTCGGCCAAAACACCCGGGTTTCGAGGAATATATATATAATACATAGCCGGGGCTGGAGGGTTAAGGTGACTATTTTTATTTTTTTATTTTGGTGAGGTAGAGGTAGACGGCTGGCTAGCTTTGGCAGTCGTTGATCCATGACTTGGTTTATGTTTAGTTTAACCCTTAAACCATTTATCTGAGCTTTTCCCTTGTTTGCTTCTAGCCGGACTGCTTCCCGGCGTTGAAGGGTGTTTGTAGCTCTGAAAAAACTTAGTATAACATCTGAGGTGAAGCCATTGATTTTGAAGGCTGATGAGTGATTGGGGCTTTTGAATGCTTGTGAGCTAACTGTTACCTGTCACCTCTTTTTTTCTTTCTTGTGTCTCTTGCTGATCCTCCCTGACCCTTGTGGGAGTAAGAGCTGGCTACTGACTGACTGACTGCCATAATAATAATAATAATAATAATAATACTGCATTTTAAGTATTTATTAGTGGCCCCTCCATCATTGACGATATGCCTATTAGTATAATAGTCCCCTTTCAAGCGCCCACGGGTAGCCAGTTTGAATCGACCACCGCGGGGAGAAAGAGTCCTACGTCATAAAGGGCAACGCTAATTCTCTTATGGAATCGTCTCATGATTGGGTACTCACTACGAAAAAACTTTAGAAAAAATAAAAAGGAAAAATAAACTTAAATTATGTTACATATAATGCTTTCCATCTCGGTGGATTTCTTGCGGATTCTATCCCTGACGTTGCTCATAGCGATGCCATTCCTTCTTCCACTCCCCGCGGCCGTAACGAGTGGTGGTGCGCAGCCTGTGCTCCTGCATTATTCTTCGTTCGCTCTCTTCTAGTGAGTCCTTGCTCATTTGTATACACCTGAGTAGTATTGAACAGGTTTTAGATTAGCTAGCACAGGCTACCCATTGGTATGCCTGCAGGAAGTGTTAAAATAGGGTACTATTGTACTGACGCCACCATGTCCCCCAGGATCAGCGTCTCATGTGTTAATGTTTTTTGTTTCTATGCGTCTTAGTTCTTGCTCTTATCTACTAGTTAGGAGGCTACTATATCCGCAAGATTATGCTTCAGGCCGTCTCTAGGAGGTAGTTGCATTATAGTTATTCTAGCAGACGCACTAGCTCAAGGGTTGCCACACGTGGTGCGGAACCTTCTAGTGTCAGAGTCTGCGTGTTCCCTCTCTCGCGGGACCTTCGCCATGGGCTACTGCTGTGTCTTCAGGAGGGACCTTCGCCATGGGCTACTGCTGTGTCTTCAGGAGGGACCTTCGCCATGGGCTACTGCTGTGTCTTCAGGAGGGACCTTCGCCTTGTGGTGCTGCTGTGTCTTCAGGAGGTAAGGTTACCAACCAAAGATGATGATTACTACGAGCCTCGTGGCCAGCCTCAGTAGGGGTCTCCTTAGTGGGCTAGGGGTAATATTTTATTATTAAAAATATGTTACTATTGTAGCCCTAAGATGTATCCCTTGTGTTGCATGTAGTGATTATTTTACATGTTAACAAGGACACAGGAGACGTCCTGTTGGTGTGGGGTTTTTGGGGGTGTCTGTCTTTCACAGATAAGGCAACACCTCTTGATAGTTTTGGTTGTTCTTTCCGGCGGACTATTCAGTGTAGTCGTATTTTTCTCGCCGCGCAGGCAAGGAGAACGAACCAATGACCCCCGGAGTGGTGTGCTATACCACTTACCTCCCGGCGGAAATGCTAATTCCTAAGGGAAGTATCTCTGCCCGCCGAATGAACTCGCCCGACCGATAGCCTCACCCGGCATGACTTCTACGCACAGCGCAACAGTCAAGTGTGATAATACTATCTATCTAGTCCAAATAGTAAATAAAATAGTAAAAGGCTAAAGTATTAATGGTCCAGTGACACATGGTCACAGGTAAGCAGTTCAAACAAATTGAAAAACCAAAGTTTTTCACTGTCAAGCCCAGCGGAAGGTTAGAGTAGCAGTGGCTATAGCTAATTTTCTGACGGACTTGTGGTAGGATGTGTAAAACCTCTCGGATTATCATTATGAGCATTGATTCCTGGAAATTTTCTATTTCCAGATCACGACACATAGTAGCAGCACAGGCAGCAGGTGAGGAGCCGATCACGGCGAGGGGGGTTTGTCCTTATCCATCATGCTATTCACTCTATGCGCTACTCCTACCTGCTCTCTTTTGCCAGTGATAGCACACAA
Source organism: Paralithodes platypus (assembly GCA_032716605.1). Lineage (NCBI taxonomy): Eukaryota > Metazoa > Arthropoda > Malacostraca > Decapoda > Lithodidae > Paralithodes > Paralithodes platypus. The sequence continues at coordinate 7,579,510 of CM064500.1, read as the reverse complement.
ACTATGTGTAAGATGTGTAAAATGCCTTGACAGATCACGGGGCATATGGGTGTCTAAGAAATGCGCCGTGTGCTTGGAAATGCGTACGGCGCTATTCGAGAAGAGAGATCATTCATGCCTACTGACATTAAAGGAGATTAAGAACTTGTATAATGTTTACGCAAAAGACTTTGCCCATAAGGCCTTGCAATGTGATGACGTAGAGCTTTGGGATTATGTTGTAATCAAATCTCCAAATTTAAAATTAACCCCGGCTATATCTACTCCGAAACCGAAAGCTAAGTCTAAAGTAGTATCTAAAGAGCTAGTAAGTAGTAGTGAGAGTAGCGACGACAGCAATGCGGCAAAACCCCCCCCCCCCCCCCCCCCCCCCCCCCCCCCCCGGGCCGGTCAAAACGAGGACGCTCACCTTCACCCGGGACCCACTCTCGGTCCGGGTCTAGGTCTCCTCATAGACAGTGCCGGCAGTCTTCCGTCGAGACAACTAGTTCGCTTAAACGACGGAAAGAGGACTCCGTAACTTCAACTCCCAAATCGGTGACTGGACATTCTAGTGCCCGCACAGATGAGACGGGGTCGCGGCGCCAGCCTCGGCAGGGGTCACGGCCACTTTCCTCCGCCTCTACCTCCTCAGGGCCTAACGTCCAATCTGGCAGCGCAGAGGTAGGGACGGAGGGGACTGACTCGAGTCTTAGGGATGTACCCAGGGAATCTATAAGTGAATCACAAGACTTTACGTTTGCCATACCCAAACTAAACCTTAACTTACCAAGAAAGGGTCCCCCAATAGTGTCTCAGAGGGTATTAGTGGAACAGTACCAAGGTTGTTCAACTAGTACACATCATAGTTATGATAATTCTCAGGTGAGTGAGGTAATACCGGACTCCCAACCACCCGCCAATCAGGGACGGGGGGTCTGGAGACATTCAGAGCCCGCACAGGTACAACCAATAGTTCAGGATCTGGGTACGGCTATAGAACATAATATTGTAGAAACAATCCCCTCGTCGGTCCCAGATTTAGTGTGGCCATTAAACGAACAACCAGAGCCAAGGCAACAAATGCCGGAAATTCTAGAACCACCAGATGTGACAGAGGAGGCTAATCTGTCCTCGGCACAACCGAACCCTCATGAAGAAGGGTCGGAAGGTTCTGGGTCTTCTAGAGACTCTCATAGTAAGTGTATCACAAAAGATGATCTCAATAATTTATTACATAAGGTTATGCGTCAGTACAGTAAACTTCCGTTAATCCGAAGGGCAGCGGACCGGCCCTCGTTCGGATTAGTGGATTTTTCGGATTATCGGACTTTACCCCTATGAACCTGTGTATTAACCCTCTCACCACGGAAGGGCTCTTGAACGCCCATAAAAAAGCATATAACAGGTACCCGGAAGGCCTCTTGAACGCCCAGTGGTTGAAAGCCTGTGAGCTTCGTGTGCGAGGCGTCGGTCCGACGCATGTAAACAACAGCCGGCTGGACCGACGCCCCGCATCTCCGGCCACAAGAAGGAGAGCGTCGCTTGTTCGTGTGTGCCTGTATGTTGTTGTTAAGTATCGAAAAGTGGTGTAAAGTGGCTGTTTTGGCCATAAAGTTATCCAATGAAATCATCATCACAGCTCAACCAGTTGACTTAGAGAGCTCTACTTAATGCCATTCTACAGGTAGATAACACAGCTACGCTTGGGGATGCGCGGGAATGCAGGAAGCAGTCTGATTAACGAATATACGGTAGCCTAGCCTAGACGTTTTTCGGCCAAAACACCCGGGTTTCGAGGAATATATATATATAATACATAGCCAGGGCTGGAGGGTTAATGGCCTGACGAAAACATTGAGGCATTAGGCCACCCAAATGACACACACACATATCATATGTTCATGAAATTACTTCAAAAGTTTACCATTGTCATTGTAGCCTATTACTTACTTCAAAACATTCAGATTAATGGTCAAAGGAATCTGCTATGTCCGCATCGTCTACTAGCGAGTTTGTCTTGCTCTTGAAGATCAGATCAGATATGGTTCGGGAAGTAATGCCTTATCAACGGCACTTCCCTGAGAGGTTCTTGTAATTTTCCTTTTGTGATTTTCCTTTTGTGACGTGCTCTGTTATATTATATTGTATTGAAAGCACCCTTGTCTTGTCTTGAAAGCACCCTTGGGACGCTCCGATCACTGAACTATAAATAGTAGCGTATCGGAACGTCCAAAGGTGCGTTTTCAAGCTCAAGACTGAATGCGCTTGCAGAAAATGCGGTGCAAGCCAGTAGCGCATCGGAGCGTCCCAAGGATGCGTTCAAGAGCAAAACAAACTCTCTAGCAGACGATGTGGTGTTTACGTTTATATCAGTAGCTTCCTTTGACCATTAATCTGAATGTTTTGAAGTAGGTAATAGGCTACAATGACAATGGTAAACTTTTAAAGTGAATTCATTAACATATGATATGTGTGTGTTCCATTATCTGTCATTTGAGTGGACTAATGCCTCAAAAAGGGGACTTTGGGACTTCTTGAAATTCGGACCATCGGGTGAATTCGGATTTGGCCTCAAATTGAAAAATTCGGACTATTGGGAGATTCGAATCATCGGTCGTCGGATTAAAGGTCTTTTACTGTATATCCCTTCGTCTCAGGTACCTTCTACTACTACGCCGGTAACTTCCCCGGTAGAGTCAACTGTGCGGCCATTAGACCAACTGGGGTTAGGCCTCCCTGTTTTGTCGGGCTATAGTAATTATAGCTTGTGATATAGTCTTTACTAAAATCCAGATATGGACTTATAGACCGTAAATAAACTGAACAGGAACTCCCCGAACACGTTCTTAATATCACAAATAAGTATTCAACTAGGTACTACAGAACTCAATAACAACACACAGGTGAATTATACACACAAGTTTATTCAAAGGCATAGAAATATTCTCTTCACTTATGGGCTTGGTTTATATGGGTAATTCAGACTATAATATTACCTTAATAATTATGGGAATTATAAGGTAATAAGCGAATATATGCTAGCAGAATAGACCAAGGTGAGATCAATGTTAATTCAGTGTTGGTAATATACAAAACAGGAAATATGCAATTAAATTAACACGTGACCTATAGCATCAACCCTTAATAATAATAATAATGCGGGTCGAGTGTCTTTCGTGAAGTAAACAACAATAAAGAGAATTGTACAATATCGAAACAAGAGAGGATGAATGAATTGAGGGGGTAAAATAACTACACAGGCAGGGAGCGAGATGTATGAGTGGGGCGCGCACGCTTAAGCTAGGTAAACGCGACCTGTAATCAGCTAGCGTGTCAGGTCAAGAACTCTACTGCGGGGGTAGAAAATACAATTCTGGTTTGTGTAAATATGAACTTAATCTCAGAGATATTACAATGAAACTGGGGGTAAGGTATTACTTATTTATTTTCACAATTTACTTTATATGTAGCTCAAATTATGTAATTTATGATTTGAACTGTATATTCTTACAGTAGATCCTCTGGAAAGATATATGCACTTCAATCGAACGTATGCAATAATTACGAACTCGGTCGAGGAATTCAGATGTAAAGTTATTAATGTAATTACGAATGAATTAAAGAAAAATAATTACCAACTGTATATAAAGCAAAAGTGTAATTAACCAAATGCGATTAATTAGTAGATGTCCTAGAAACGCTTATAATGGTAATAGCGTAAGGAAATAATTAACAAAATATTAATTATGTTAAAAGTGACGCACAAGACGAAGTTGTACTATGAGAATACTCAGAAGGGCATTAACAAGATATCTGAACAGGTTAACAGAGTCTTACTAAGAATTCACCTTAATAAGTGGTGTATTCGAGATGATGGAAAATTTAGATAAAAGACTATGCAATGCTAGAATTCCTAGACGGTAAGAATCAAAATTATCTACATCAATACTTGCATGAACGATAATACTAGTTCATACAATAATTACAACAACGATTAAGTAATCGTATGAGAAATTGTGGGACTTGGAAAGTATATGACTTGGGGAATGATAAACTTCACAACGGGGATATTGAGATAAATTAAATATGAAATTGGGCGTAGGTTCTAGGTAATCAGTTATAAATTAAGAAGGGGAATCAAGACACCAAATACACTTCCACCTCAACTTGTAACATACAAGTCGGCGGCACACCATGGCGGAAGGCGGACGCAAGTTTGAGGCTCCGGCATATGTTATGGGAATAGTCAATTAATTCAAGGATATCGAGTGCATACGGGGCTAACAAGAAGAGGAAGGATTTAGTGAAGGTTTGGAGGATATATTGGTGTGGTGGAGGGGTGATATATAGTGTAATAAGAGTGTGTAGTGACGGGACAGCGGTAGGGTTGTGAGTTGTTGAGTTTGTAAACAAACATGGCAGAGGGTATGACGGAGGCGGAAGGAAGGTTACAACGTTTTCGGGGATTTAAGAGCACAGATAAGAAGTTAGAAGAGGTTAGTATTGTTGTGAAGGATTTGGAAAAGTGGATGAGTGATACGGAGAAATGGAAGGGGGATATTGGTGAGAAAGTTAAGGCACTGTGTGTAATGTGTGGTGTGATAGGTGGGGAAGGGAATAGGCCTAGCGAAGGAAGTGAATGCAGGCCTTTTTTGGCAGTTAATGAGAGCCTAGAGATGGTATTGAAAAGGGTAGATGAACTGGGAGCAGAGAATATGGCATTGAAGGAGCAGCTGAAGGAATACGAAGGACGTTACACGGAAGTAAAGGAGTCGACTGCATGGACGGTGGTAGGTAAACAAAAAGTCAAGGATTTGGAGGATATTATGAAAGAGCAAAAGGAAGAAATGAATATGACCAAAAAAAGTTTTGAGAGTGCAGTTGTAGGGGTCATGAAGAACAAGGAGAGTGTCGTGAGGGAGGCCATGGACAGGGATAAGGGTGTAATCTTGTATGGAGATATAGAGACTCATATGAATGATAATGGAGTGAGAAAAGTGAGGGATATGGAGACAGTGAAGGAGGTCTTGAAAGGTGTGGATGAGGACGAATATGGATGGGAAGGGCAGGTGGAGGAGATCAGTAGGATAGGTAGATATAAAAGGGGAGAGATGAGACCTATAAGGGTACAGTTTAAAACTAGGGTAGTGGCGGAGACTGTGACAAATTTTAGTTGGAGGCTAAATACAAATGATAAACTGAAACACATAAGACTAAAGAAGGATTTGAGTATAGAACAAAGGAAAAAAATTAAGGAATTACAAGAAAAGGCTGATGAAAATAATGGAAAGTTGGATGAGGAGGATAAGAGACATTTTTACTGGAGAGTGAGGGACGGAAAAGTGAGGAAGTGGTTTATAAGAGTAGAAAGGAGGGGGAGATCAGGGAGGGGAGAGAGAATGTGATGAGAGTTGTGACGGAGGAGGAGAACGGGGTGGAGGTGTCACAGGGAGAGACAGGAGACAAAGAGGCAGACCCAGTAGTGCTAACAGGGGAGTAGGGTACGGACTGGAGGAGCGGGATGGTGTAATTGCTGAAGGAATGGTAGATGGATTAAGGATTATGTTTAGTAATGTGGATGTGTTTACTCAGGACAAGAAAAGAGAACTGATATGTAGGTTGCAGGATGAAGAGGAAAAACCTGATGTCATAGCCCTACAGGAAGTAAGACCAACAAATTTTAGAATTGAAAGGGAACTGGTGGAATATAGTTTGGAGGGTTTTGAGTTATATGAGAGAAATGCTATTAGAGCAGAGGTTGGAAGAGGACTGTTTATTTATGTAAGAAAAGAGCTCAAGGTTAATGAGGTGGATATGAGACAGCAGTATTGTGAGTATTTGTGTATTGAAGTAAAATGTGTAAGAGGATCAATTCTAATTGCCTCTATACAGTATATAGAAGCCCAAATAATAGCAGGGGAGAGGATGATAACCTACTGAAAGCAATGGAGGAGATAGATAATAGAGAGAACAAATATAAAATTTTGATTGGAGATTTCAATTTGCCAGGGATCAACTGGGCAAATTGTACTACTCCAGCGGGACAGGGTAGCCTGGAAAATAAGTTTATAGAGAAAGTGAGAGATTGTTTTTTAACGCAACATATTGTAGAGATGACAAGATATAGAGATGGGACGCAGGGGAGTGTACTTGATTTGATTTTTAGCAATGAAGAGGATATAGAGGAAAATGTTAATGTGGATAGCCCTATAGGTCGTAGTGACCATGCCTGTATAAGCTTTAGTTGTAACATTAAATCGGAGAGGGATAATAGAAGCAATAGAAAAATATACATGTATGATAGAGCAGATTATGAGCTGCTGAGACGGTGTTTGGACATTGACTGGGGGGAATACTTGAACGGTGAAGACGCTGAAGGAATGTGGAGGAAAATTAGAGTCAAACTGGAGAATGCTGTATCCAAAAGTGTACCAGTAAGGGAATATAAGGATAAAACAAAATTGAGGAAAAGAACTAACCCAGAATTGCCAATGAAAAGAAAGCTTTGGATATTGATTAGAAGAAAGAAACGATTGTGGGAAAGATTAAAATTGTTAAAAAAGAACAGGGGGTCTAGTATACAGTAGAGGCTAAGGAAGTGGATCTGGAACGCAGACAAATAAACAATAAAATAAGGTGGGAAACAATGAGGGGGGTGAAGGAGAGGGAGAGAGAGATAGCTAGAAATGTGAAGGATAATCCAAAAATATTCTGGAAGTACATTCAGGAAAAGTTAACAAGAAGAGTAGGGATCCCAGAGCTGGTGGGGGGGTTGAATGGTGGGAGTAGAGCAGAGACTGATAAGGAGAAAGCAGAGGTGCTGGGGAAATACTTTGGGGGGGTACTAACAGTGGAGTCGGAGGATGCAGTGCCTACTATTCCCATCAAACAGGCACCGGCACTAGAACTAGTAGAGTTTTCCCATGCTAGAATAAGAAGGGCTATAGAAAAAATGAACAGAAGTAAGTCACCGGGACCGGATGGGATACACCCAAGAATCATAAAGGAAGGAGGGGAGATGTTGGTAGAGCCATTGAAAATGTTATTTGAGGTATCGTTTAATACAGGACAAATCCCGATGGACTGGAGAGAGGCGAACATAACAGCTATATTTAAGAAGGGAAAGAGAAATGACCCAGGGAATTATAGACCAGTCAGTTTGACAAGTGTAGTGTGTAAACTAATGGAAACGGTAATTAGAGAAGGAATAATGGATCATATGAAGTCAAACCAACTTTTCAGTGGGAGACAGTTCGGATTCTTGCCGGGGAGGTCGACGGTACTACAGCTAATTAAGGTGGTAGATGATTGGATGCAAATTCTAGAAGATGGTGATGTAATAGACGTGGTATACTGCGATTTTATGAAGGCCTTCGATAAGGTCCCACATAAAAGGTTAATAGAGAAAGTTAGAAGCTATAATATAGGGGAGAAATGTGTGAAATGGATAGAAGCCTTCCTGAAAGATCGGAGACAGAGGGTACTGGTGAATGGAATAGGCTCGGGGTGGAGGGAACTTACAAGTGGGGTACCTCAGGGATCTGTGTTGGGACCACTGCTGTTCGTTATATTTATCAACGACTTGCCTGAAGTTATAACTAATGGAAGTGAGGTATACCTGTATGCGGATGACACTAAACTGTATAGAAGAGTGAGGAGTAAGGAAGATACGGGTTTGCTTCAAGGAGATGTGGAGGGCATGAAGGGATGGTCTGAGCATTGGTTAATGCCTTTTCATCCAAAAAAATGCAAGTACATGCGGATTGGGACCAGCAAGATAGACAAGGTAGGATACAGTATGTATGAAGTGATGGAGGAAGTGAGTGCAAAAAAGGATATAGGAGTAGTGATAGACAATAAGTTAAATTTCTCAGAACATTTAGCGGAAAAGATAAACAAAGCCAATAGAATTGTAGGGCTGATAAGGAGGACATTTGTGTCACTTGACGAAGAAATCTTCAGGAATCTATACAGCGCTGGTTAGGCCGCACCTGGAATATGCAAACCAGGTGTGGGCTCCATATATGGTAAAGGATATAGAAGCAGTGGAGAAAGTGCAGAGGAGAGCTAGCAAGCTGGTACCAACGTTGAAGAACGCGGGCTATGAGCAGAGGTTGAGGACACTGGGGCTTCCGACACTGGCATATAGGAGAAAGAGAGGGGATATGATAGAGACTTTTAAGATAGTGTCAGGAAAGTACGATGAGGATGTGTGTGAAGGTATCTTCTTGATGCGGGAGGGAACAAGAACGAGAGGACACTCTAAGAAAATTTACAAAGAAAGAAATAGGCTTGAGAAGGCAAAGAACTCATTTTGTGATAGAGTGGTAAATGAGTGGAATGCACTGCCCCAGTATGTAGTCGATTCCGAATCAATAAGGGAGTTTGAAAGTAATCTTGATAAAGCATGGGGAAGACAAGATTTGAAGTTTGATTATAAAGCAAAGATACAGAATAGTAAAAATGTTGCGTCTGCTACCGCCGCCGCCAACACCGTGAACGACCGCAGCAGTGCAAGTACTGGTACTGAGCTGGATACACAGGCATAGTTTGCCTTTTTCCAGAGGATCTACTGTAAGAAACTGTAAGAAATAACATATTTCAAGTTTATTTTTCCTTTTTATTTTTTCGAAAGTTTTTTCGTAGTGAGTACCCAATCATAAGACGATTCCATAAGAGAATTAGCGTTGTCCTTATGACGTAAGACTCTTTCTCCCCGCGGCGGTCGATTCAAACTGGTTACCTGCGGGCGCTTGAAAGGGGACTATTATACTAATAGGCATATCGTCAATGATTTTGGGGCCACTACTAAATATTAGGTTTTCATTCTTCCCTCCGGGACTCAAACCTATATTTTGACTAGGCTAAATATATGCTAAGATGTGGTAAGTGCTAGACCCATGGGATCAGTTCAAATATGCTAAGGTGACAAATCTAATTTGTAAAAATTATAGTGTTAAGAGACGAAAAGAAATTGGGAGGTTTGACGTACCTCCCAACCTACCAAATAGGAAAACCTACTATTTGGTAGTAGTCTTGGAAAATCCAACGTCAAGGCTATTAACCTAATTGCAATGACGACTTGTCTATTTTGACTGCTATGTCGTCATTCCAACCGCGGTTAAAAAGAAAACGTCTAGAGTCTACTCCTTATCTTGCTCTAGGAGACGTTGTACATTAACCAAAACTACCACCGAAGGTGAAAAAAGCATAGAAGAGAAGAAAAAGGGGTTTACCTTAGTTACCGCTTAAGGCCCATCCTGTGTTCCGTCATGTGCAGATCCCTGTCGAACGTGCGCATGAGCGACCCTCTCTTGTCATCACATCTCACGTCAGCAGAAGAACGCGGATGGGCAGGGGTCCGGCGTGAGGGAGGGTATTATGTACGTTGGATTTTCCAAGACTACTACCAAATAGTAGGTTTTCCTATTTGGTAGGTTGGGAGGTACGTCAAACCTCCCAATTTGTTAGTAGTCTTGGCAAATCCAACGTCAAGGCTGCATAACAAATAGGAGGAGGACATCCAAGCCCAACCTACCAAAAAAACCAATGCATAAAACAAAATTACGAATGACAAAGACACAATGTAAACAAGAGAGTTTAATAAAAGAGTGAAAAACTGAGGAGTAGCTAAAAAGAACAGTTTTAACACATGCCCGTCATTCATAGTAATGCAAAAACATAGACTTGTCTGAAACCAAAAAGGTACTGTACCCAAAATCCCTTTTCTTCAAAAACCAACAAAAACACTGAACACAAGAACAAAACACAATTTTCAATGTGGCAAAAACACTTATGTACTGGAACAATACATAATCCCAAACTTGCAATCCAGTGTTGCAAACCCATACACCCCCCCCCCCCCTTTGTCAAAAAAACAAAGGAAAAGAACGAGGGACAAGGGGGAAGACCAGGGATCTTCGCCAGAGCACCAGGAAACACGACCCCCGAGAGCAATCACCGGCCGAGGGGGTCGAACACTGGACACGGAGAGGTAGGAGGAGATGAAGGAATTGATAGAAGACCACAAAACCGCGGAGGCGAAGGCAGGGAAGGATCGACGTGGCAGGAACCGGAAGGAGGCAGCAAAGGATCTGACATCTCGCGCAGAACCCCTACAAACAGGGTGACGGGCACGAACGGTCCGACAAACGTGGCGGCCCAGCTGCACCTGCTAGAGCCTCCCACCTGTCCGAGGAGACACCCACACAGCAGTACCCGAAGGCGGCGCCACAGACGCAACAGAGGAGTGCAAGGCTGACACCGGGCACAACACATGGCGAGGATGCCCACGCCGTAAAGCCTGGACGGCGAAAGGCTGGAAAACGGGGGCCTCCCTCCCATGCGTGGTAACAAAAGGTGGGGAGGAGGCGAACGAGACGCCATGCAAGGACGGGGAGAATCGTACGCAGTCCCGGGGCCGTGACAATGCCGCTAGTGCAGACACCCGATCCCCAGTGGCCAGAGCGACAAGGAAGAGTGGACGCCCGAGCAACGGAACCGGCGTAGCGGCCCTCGTATACGTGGGGGAAGCCAGAAGGACCAGAGCCCGCCCCAGATCCCACAGCGGAGAGACCTGGCGCGGAGGCGGTCGATCCCGGAAGGCAGCCGTCAGGAAGGAATCCAGCACCTGTGGCGGAACGACCAGCCCAGCGACGGACCCAAAGAACCCCCCGGACGGCAGACAAGAGGGTACGTATAGCGTCGACTGGAAAGCGACGTGTACGGAAGAGGTGAAACAAGGAGCGTAGGACGAGGGAAGGAGAGCCAACTGGCAGGCGAGTGGCCTGTAGCCACCTAGTAAAAAACCTCCAGCGGGACCCGTAAGGCCCCCAAGGAGAAGACGGCCAGGAACGCTGCAGGAAGTCAGTCAGGGCCCGGCTGGGGACCGGGAGCCACCGTGCCTCATGAACAAGCACGATGCGAAGGCCAAAGAGGTCCGCAGGACCCCAACCTAGCCCAAGTGGAAGCCGGAGACAGGTAGAGGGACCGGACCCGGGCACCACCGCGGCAACCGGGCGGACCAAGTCCGTGCCGGCCACAGAGGCGCGAGGAGCCAGACGCAGCCGTGGTACAGCCGCAGCTTCGCGAAGACTGGGCACATCAACAGCGCGTCTGGTGGCGGAAAGATGGATATCGACCGCCACCTGTACCAGGCGACCATGAAAGCGCCCGGACCCCCCCCGGAGCGCGAGGCCGTAGGGAGAGGTCCAGAGGCAACTGGCGCGGCACCCCCGATGCGAACAAGGCGACCTCCGGAACACCTCAGGAAGCCGCGAGGTCGGCGAACACAGTCCGTTTCATCGCCCATTCTACAAGAACGCCCTGCCCTCTCGACAGAAACCCATGCGAGACCGACCCATGGCACGACACGCGACGGGGTCAAGCGTGACTTGGGAACATCGAAGGGGAACCCTAACCGTGCGACGTCGCGAACGACTGTGAGGGCGTCGCCAATGCAGAGGCCTAGGGCGTCGGAAACTACCAACCAAACGGCCAAGGAAAACAGCAGCTGGAGCCCGCTCCTGAGGAGAGGACCCAGAGCCTGCCCCACCAGTGCGGAGAAGATCTGCGGCGCGATGTGGAGACCGAAGGGAAGGCCGTCGAACAGGAACACACGATCGGAAGTCCGAACGGCCAAGAATCGCTGGAAGCGAGGATGGAGAGGAACGAGCCAAGACACATCCTGGAGGGCCAGCGACACTACCCACGACAGAGGGCACAGGGCCAGGCGTACCAGGGGTACCGGCAGCATCCGAAACCGTGTGTGCACGATGTGCCCGTTGAGGGCCAACAGATCCACCACCGGTCGCATCGCGTCGCAGGTCGGCGACGGAACCAGAAAGACACGGGAGAGGAAAACCGGGTGACCGGCGGTCAACTCCCTCGACGCTACCCAGCTCGGGCATGGAAGTGAACACGTGGGCCACCTCTGAAGAGATGGGCCGTTGTCGGTGACAAGAGCGGAGTGGGGGTCTGGACGTCCACCTCCAGGTGAGACCCCTCCGCGCAACCCGCCGCCCCCAACGTCCCTCGCGGCTACCGAGGGGCGCAAGGGCGAAAACAACCCGAGGGAGCACCCGAGAGGAGGGGAGCGACCCGGTACGCCCAGGCGAGAAGGAGAACAAGGAGGCCGACCCAGAGAACGACACATTGTGTTGACGTGGAGGTACCCCCGGTACGGGCCGTGCGGGCATGAGCGCCACGTTGACCTCCTCTACCCCCGCCCCCCCCAACCTCGTCGAAAAGGGCGGGCCACCCCAACCCCAGGCCGGCGCGGGGCTGACCCCTTCGAAGGGCGGCCGGAAGTGGAAGGCCGGCCAGCCCCGACACAGAGGGGATGAAAGGGGCAAGAACAGAAGTGCGAGGCGGAACCGAAGCACTGGCCAGCAACGTCCCAGTCCTGCGCCCGTGCAAGGCGGCAGCACTTGCAGCAGCACCCCAAAGAGGACCGGCAGAAGGACGGGACTGAGAAGACCCCGCGCGCGGCACAGCGCGTCGGTGCGTGACGTAAGCAGGGTCCGTAACGACACAGCACGGCGTCGTGTGGCGGAAGCAGGGGCCGCCGACAGAGAAGCGGAGCATTCCCAAGCATCCTGCGTAAAAAACCCCGACGTATATAGCGCAGAGTACAACAAACCCTGACGAATAACCAAGGGGGCCGGCCGGCAGAACGAAGACCGTACCGTCGTGCGGTGCCGAGTTGCCGCGCACAAAACCGCCTTCAGCTCGGGAACCAAAGACACCGCGAGCCGAAGGTGGACCCGCTGAACGCGGTCCAAACCCTCGCGAAGATCGCCTGGCGCAGACGCCTCGAAAAGCCGCAGGTGGTGAACAGACGTCCGGAGGGAACCTAAAGACAAGACAATAAGTCCGTCACCCTCCGTCGCAAGGGAAAAACCTTGGCGACAGAGGGCTGATCCGGGTGAGAGAAGAACGGGGTAGCAATAGAACAAAGTTCAAGAACGGGCACGCTCATCCAGGACCAGAACGCGCCGTCCAACCCGCCGACAGACACAAGAGGAGGCAAAATCAGGGACGACTCCGGGGGAGGGACGGAAGGAGAGCCGTCGACGGATCGGTGTGTGAAGTCGAAGGCCTCAGCAAACCAGGCCTCCAATGGGAGAGGGTGACCGAGCATGATGGCTAAGCCAGGCGTACCGGCGTCGCACAAACCTGTCCCATAGGAGGACAGACCCGTCAACACAGCCAGGGACTGAACAGCCGGAAGGATGTCAGGGCGGCTGAAGTGTGACCAGAGCGTAGGCCTGCAGAAGGGAGGGGGACCATAGCAGGGGTAGGTAGGGTGAGGTGCTGAGGGTGAGGCACCGCCAAGAAGGGCGAGAAGAGGGAGTCTTCCATCGACTCCAAGCGCCCGTCGAAGCGTGACACAACCCAGCCCTGCATAGCCGACAATTGATCCGAGAGAGGCTACCCCCCCCCCCAGATTGGTCGGCCCGCAGGGGCGAGCGTGAGCGGGAGCGAGACCCACGACACGAACCAGCAGCGTCGCGGCCCAAGGAAGGCGAGCGACGACGGTTGTGTCGCCGTTGAGGGACTCGTCCCCGATCACGAACGGCCGAGGGGGAAACAGCACCATTCCCCTCTTCCAGCGACACATCAGCTCCTGAGAAAGGGGACCCCGAAACCTCGCGAAACCCCACCGAGGCAAGAGGAGGGGTACCCCCCTGGCGAGACGGTAAGTGAAGGTCAGGAAGAGAAGAATGAGGAGGAGCAGGACGACGGGAGTGGGAAGGCTGGCCGGGTGAAAGGAGGCCAGGAGCCGCGGGGGGAAACAGAGCAAGGATCCCCGGGGCTGAGATAACAGGGCGGCCCGACACCGAGGCGGAGGAGGGAGGGACCACCACCGTGGGACGAGACCGTGAAGGAAGAATAGGCACTGAAGCAGGTGAAGTAGGAGAAGCAACGACATCCAGGCGGACCCTCCTGGACAGTGTAGGAGGAGGGAGCAGAGGGCCAGCTACAGCATGAACAACCGTGCGCGGAGAGGACAACGTAAGAGGAAGTCGTCTGGGCTGGGGAAGCGGGCGGAAGGGAGTAGAGCCCCTATCCGTAGAGGCCAGGGGAGGGCGCACAGGGGCAGAGCCGCTAACCCCGGCCTCAGGGCGAGAACCATGACGAGGGCGATGGGCGTCGTCAAGGCGATCAGGAGGACGACGAGGCGAGCGAGAGCGTGGACGGAGCCGGGGAACCCCCCGACGATGGGACGACCGGCTGCGGGACCCAGGGGAGAGGGCCCGAGCAGGGAGAGGGCCAGGTAAATGGCCTTCAGTCGGGTCAGGGATACCCAGGGCGACGCGGATCCGGTCGGCAACAAAGGCCGGGGAACGGTGGCCCACAGTCCTAATGTGGCGGGAGACCATCGTCCACACCGACGGAAGGGAAGCAGGAGGCCACAGCCGCCGCCGAGGAACCAGGGCCATGGAGCAGCACAACCACCATGGCCAGACACGTGCCACACAGAGCAGGGAGGTAGGCCGTAGAGGACACACAGAGCGAGTGGCGCAAGCAGGACTTGTGGCTCTCCAAGCACGGGGAGCGACAACCAAGGCGAAAGCAAGGCAGCCTACCTGCACTAGAAGAACACACACCATAATCAGCACGTCGAAGGAGTAAGTGGAGAGAATGTCCAAGAAGAACCAGGGAAGGAGCATGGGGAAACAGGAACACACATGCAAACAGGTATCCGTACTCACCCTAAACTGGGAGCACAGAGGTAGGTGAGGAGGGCGGCCGAGGCGGAAGAGCACTAGCAGAACCTGCAAAGATGGAGAAAGTGTTAACCACCACTCAACATCTTACATGCAGGGCCTATAACACCAGTAAAGTGCATACACCAATATAGTATCAGGCAACAAGATGACATAAAAAAAGTCAATAGTGAAAGCCAACTATTACCGCAAATTTGCGGGCCAATGGAGGCATAACCGTACCGCCACCATCCTCCTGCAATTTCGCGGGACCCCCCCAACGATCTCCGCAAATTTGCGGGGAACCGAAATGTCCCAGAGGACCGAATCGAGCACCCCGCAAATTTGCGGGACCGGCCGAGATGGTCCGGCGCCGAAAAAGCGAGAGGAGCGTCTAGGAAATACCAAAAGAGGCCCAGAAAAAAGCGTCATCTCCTTATGAACTCCAAGCGACGATGGCCATCAAGCTGAGCAGTGTCTTCCTTGATAATATCCTGACTCAACCGGTCAAGGGAGAGGCAAGGAAGACACACCAGGGGAGAGGAGGCACATCCCCTAGGAACCACCCAACCCACAGAGATAGAGCAAAGCCCATGAGGAGAAGTGGCAGGAAGGGTGGTTTGGCACAAACAGGGGCCCCCGTAGGGTACCCCAGGATTGGGCAAAAGGGTATGAAAGGATGGAGGTGAAAACAGTAAGGGAACACAAAAACCAGTAAATGAAACTGGCGAGAAAAAGGGTGGCCTAGCCGTGAGGAGAGAATGTGTCAGGGGCGAAAAACCCTGTGGTGTGAGGGAGGGGCCCCCGTGGGGTACCCCAGGATATCACGAACCACCAAGCGCCCAGGCCCTTGAGACACAGTGAAGGCTCGAAAGGGGGGACTCGGGAATAACGCTACTAATGCGGCCGACACAAACCCTACAAACAGCACCGCCACCACGAAATCTCAGATCGTGAACCAACTGTACACCTAGGCTATGAAAATATGAAAACTCATAGGGGCATAGCAATTCCTGAATGAGAAACAAGCTAGGCTAAAATAAGCTAAAAGCTAAACTATGCCCAGACTAACAGGAAAAAGAATATGAAAAGAGAAAGGAATGAAAACACACACGAGGAACGCCAGGCGCCCCCGTACCTTCGGTAGCTATTTCCACACGCGTCTCCATTAAACACACTGAGGAGCCCATTTACGTGTGCCCTAGATCACGTAACATCTGTCTAACAAAAAGAAGGCCAGATAAGCCGAAACGAACCTAAACAGGGTGAATTAAAGGAGCACAACAAAAGCGACTGCATTCAATGGAGCGCGTGAAAAAATTATGACAAGAGAGGGTCGCTCATGCGCACGTTCGACAGGGATCTGCACATGACGGAACACAGGATGGGCCTTAAGCGGTAACTAAGGTAAACCCCTTTTTCTTCTCTTCTATGCTTTTTTCACCTTCGGTGGTAGTTTTGGTTAATGTACAACGTCTCCTAGAGCAAGATAAGGAGTAGACTCTAGACGTTTTCTTTTTAACCGCGGTTGGAATGACGACATAGCAGTCAAAATAGACAAGTCGTCATTGCAATTAGGTTAATAGCCTTGACGTTGGATTTGCCAAGACTACTAACAAATATATACAAATAAACATGTGGGCGAGTGTTTGAGGCTATTTTGTGGGTCTGGAGCCACTTAGTCGGCGAGTCACATGGCTATAACATGGGGAATCAGTGTGTCCAAATTGCCCTCGAATTGACATTTTGAAAATAAATAGCACTTTTAAAATCACACCATATTTTGTTTTGTTATGGTTGTACAAATCACACATTTATTAACTACAATTGGATACCAAAACTTTGTCGAACAGATGTATCTTCACGGAGTAATAACTTACAGTATAACGCCTTTCAAAAAAACGTATGAATTCTCCCCAGTTTATGGTACTGTATATTATAGGTTTGACTCCTGCAAGGAGATAAAGAAAACCTAATATTTAGTAGTGGCCCCGTAATCATTGACGATTATGCCTATTACATAAGGCTACCTCTTCAAACGCTCATAAGCGTAGTTTGAATCTACCGCCGCAGAGCTCAGATGAACCTTCATCAAAAGCACACGCAAAATCACTCATGGTTCGTCTTTATGATTGGGTTCTCACTACGAAAAAACTTTGTAACAAATAAAAAATAAAAATAACTATTCATAAGCTTTCCATATTCCGTGGATGTACTTCTGTGGATTCTTGGACCAGACGCTGACTAGCGCATTGTTCCGCCTTCACTGACATATCAAGTATACCAAAATCCTAATACAACGAATGGGAAGGGGATGGTCGGGAGGGCCCCAGTCGTCAATGATTACGGGGCCACTACTAAATATTAGGTTTTCTTTATCTCCTTGCAGGAGTCAAACCTATAATTTATTAGTGGCCCCTCCATCATTGACGATTATGCCTGATATCTAAGACTGGAGGGGGACATTCGTAATCATATCATAACCATTGCAAATAGAATAGGCAGATAATCAAACAACCACATAGTATTCTTACTTTGTAAACAATTATATATTTATGTATCTTTTAACTCACACGAATCTAAGAATTTCTTCTTCAATCGAGTTGTCAACTTGTGGAATGGGCTTCCCCGAGACGTTATAGACTGCAGCACCGTTGATTCATTTAAATTCCGCCTAGACAAATATCTCGCATCAAACCCGCGACTGACTGCGTTTGTAAATGAATAACTTTATCCTCCCCTCAGTTACTAACCCATATGTCCCCTACTAACTTCCTAGTCCTGCCACGTTAGTGGCAGGGCAGTAGTTCCCTTTCCAATGTTCCCTTACCCACTCTAAACCACTGTTTGGACACTTGATCCTCAGTGTTTTGGAGGACAAGCAGCCTAGAAGGGTCACTAGATCTGTTGTTGCTTGATTTCCTTTGTACTCCTTTATAAACTTTATACAATATATAAAAAGGGGTACAAGCAGGGGCGTACTTAAAGAAGCCTGCTTGAGGAAAAAGGGTAACTATGAGAATCTGTTCACAGATCTGAAAGTTAAAGGCACCCCACTTAAATTAAGTGGTGAAAAATAAAACTTTATGTTTACATAAAATACCCTCATTGTTCCCTGATTAAATAGCACTGTATGAATATTCCCATATTCAAAATATGCTATAGGGGTGCAATGCCTGGGGAGTTATCTGCTCAACAGGTGGTGTTGTGTGTGTGTAACTGTGAGAGTCCGAGTGTAGGGGGTGAGACAGTGAAGCACGGGAACGAGGTGGCTTCAGAGATGGGGTCGTTTCGGGCCATGAGTGAGCACCGTGCCTCATGTGAAGGCAAGATGGCAGGTGCTCGTTGTACTCTACGTGCTTCACATGTCTCACTCCCTAGACTGGAACAAGACCTCACGGGCTTCACTGTTCATTGTAAAGTGGTGAATGTTAAGGCTCTCAGCCTATGCCCGAGAGGAAGTGCGTTGGAATATAGAAAAAAAAAAAACAAAAAAACATGTGCACATATAAACCCCATTATTCTAATGTGTATATTCCTTAAAATTAGACACAAAAAATAGAATAAGTTCTTGTACTATCGCAGATGTACTTACTAAAATGCTACTCGTAGTTGCAACTACCGAGAACTCTTAAAATTAAATTGCTTCAACAGTGTATCCCACTTAAAGAAACAATTGTTGTACTACATCCATTGTACCTCAACAACATTTCCCGTAGTCATTACTACAGAGAAATTTTAATCACAACACTTATACATTGTATCACAGCTCGTATACTCTGTACATATCCTCCGGCGGGGTCTAGGGTGTCTTATGTTACACTGACTGCACCCCCCCCCCCCCCCCCCCCTCTTTCTTAACCTAAACAATTAGTGACTTAGAGACCCCTCTAGACCCTTTGCCGTAAAGCTACACATGGCATTGATGGTTTG
Organism: Paralithodes platypus; assembly: GCA_032716605.1. Taxonomy (NCBI): domain Eukaryota; kingdom Metazoa; phylum Arthropoda; class Malacostraca; order Decapoda; family Lithodidae; genus Paralithodes; species Paralithodes platypus. The sequence continues at coordinate 7,560,884 of CM064500.1, read as the reverse complement.
TCTAGTGCTACCGACAGGTATTGAGTCAAAAATGTATGATTTGAAGCCCATAGTTGAGTAGTAGCTATGTCTTCAACAGAAATATTTTTGAGAAAACGTAAAGATACTGCCCATTTGCGTAAATCGTGGGCCCTACCCACTACGCCGGGATTACTCTCTTTAATGACTTCTACTAGCAGAGAAGCCATTTTACGTTTCATTAATCTTTTACCTGTACTAGATACCCATAAAGCACCTTGTTGGTTAAGAGGTGCCACTCTCATATATTTGGTTAAACCTTGTACAGGACACAAATTATGGTGCACTTTACCCCATTTCAACGCCGGTACCGTGAACTCTGAGAAAACATGTTCACTATGTTCATTCTTGGCGATGAACCCCGTGGTGCAATATGAATGCAATCATTTAGTCTACCAAACCTTATGCAATTAGGGGTGTTGCTCATCGCCGCCAGCTTAGACACCCTGTTACCAGTTGCCAAAGCCATAAGGAACACAGCCTTTTTTAATAGCAATTCAAAATCTGCCGTATTCTGATAGAGACGGGAATGAAGCAAAGATTATAGGTTTGACTCCTGTAAGGAGATAAAGAAAACCTAATATTTAGTAGTGGCCCCGTAATCATTGACGAACATGCCTATTACATAAGGCACCCTCTTCAAACACTCATCCGCCGTAGTTTGAATCTACCGCGCAGAGCATTTAAAATTTGAGGAGCCTTCATCATGAGTGCACACGACCTCACTCATGGCTTCAGTCATAATGAATTGGGTTCTCACTACGAAAAAACTTCGTAAAAAATAAAAACAAAAAGAAAATAAGAATAAATATTCAATAAGCTTTCCATCATCTCGTGGATGTACTTGTGTGGATCTTTTGACCAGACGCTACTGCAGGCGTCATTCTTCCTTCACTGACATAATCAAGTAAACCAAAATCCTTAATACATCAACGAATGGGAAGGGGATGGTCGGGAGGGCCCCAGTCGTCAATAATTACGGGGCCACTACTAAATATTAGGTTTTCTTTATCTCCTTACACTCCTGCAAGGAGATAAAGAAACCCTAATTGGTTCAGGGGTAATTTATCGAGAGGACTTCCCTAGTGGTTAAGGCCCCATTAATTGCTCTTTCCATTCACATATGCATAGCCTACGTGAGTTGCAGTTGGGATGTGTGTACATGCTTAGATTGATATGCAGGATTCGAAGTTGCATAATAAATCGTAGGCAGTGTCCACCATTCTTTAACTGTCTACGTGGTGCGATGCATAAGGTGTTGATTTTCGTTGTGAGCATCCTGGATTCGAATCCACGGACTGCCACATGTGTTTGTAAATTTCATTAATCGATTTTAGGAGTATAGTTGGTTGTTGGAAGGAACATAATAATTGATATTGGTTCAGGGGTAATTATCGAGAGGACTTCCCTAGTGGTTAAGGCCCCATTAATTGCTCTTTCCATTCACATATGCATAGCCTACGTGAGTTGCAGTTGGGATGTGTGTACATGCTTAGATTGATATGCAGGATTCGAAGTTGCATAATAAATCGTAGGCAGTGTCCACCATTCTTTAACTGTCTACGTGGTGCGATGCATAAGGTGTTGATTTTCGTTGTGAGCATCCTGGATTCGAATCCACGGACTGCCACATGTGTTTGTAAATTTCATTAATCGATTTTAGGAGTATAGTTGGTTGTTGGAAGGAACATAATAATTGATATTGGTTCAGGGGTAATTTATCGAGAGGACTTCCCTAGTGGTTAAGGCCCCATTAATTGCTCTTTCCATTCACATATGCATAGCCTACGTGAGTTGCAGTTGGGATGTGTGTACATGCTTAGATTGATATGCAGGATTCGAAGTTGCATAATAAATCGTAGGCAGTGTCCACCATTCTTTAACTGTCTACGTGGTGCGATGCATAAGGTGTTGATTTTCGTTGTGAGCATCCTGGATTCGAATCCACGGACTGCCACATGTGTTTGTAAATTTCATTAATCGATTTTAGGAGTATAGTTGGTTGTTGGAAGGAACATAATAATTGATATTGGTTCAGGGGTAATTTATCGAGAGGACTTCCCTAGTGGTTAAGGCCCCATTAATTGCTCTTTCCATTCACATATGCATAGCCTACGTGAGTTGCAGTTGGGATGTGTGTACATGCTTAGATTGATATGCAGGATTCGAAGTTGCATAATAAATCGTAGGCAGTGTCCACCATTCTTTAACTGTCTACGTGGTGCGATGCATAAGGTGTTGATTTTCGTTGTGAGCATCCTGGATTCGAATCCACGGACTGCCACATGTGTTTGTAAATTTCATTAATCGATTTTAGGAGTATAGTTGGTTGTTGGAAGGAACATAATAATTGATATTGGTTCAGGGGTAATTTATCGAGAGGACTTCCCTAGTGGTTCAGGCCCCATTAATTGCTCTTTCCATTCACATATGCATAGCCTACGTGAGTTGCAGTTGGGATGTGTGTACATGCTTAGATTGATATGCAGGATTCGAAGTTGCATAATAAATCGTAGGCAGTGTCCACCATTCTTTAACTGTCTACGTGGTGCGATGCATAAGGTGTTGATTTTCGTTGTGAGCATCCTGGATTCGAATCCACGGACTGCCACATGTGTTTGTAAATTTCATTAATCGATTTTAGGAGTATAGTTGGTTGTTGGAAGGAACATAATAATTGATATTGGTTCAGGGGTAATTTATCGAGAGGACTTCCCTAGTGGTTAAGGCCCCATTAATTGCTCTTTCCATTCACATATGCATAGCCTACGTGAGTTGCAGTTGGGATGTGTGTACATGCTTAGATTGATATGCAGGATTCGAAGTTGCATAATAAATCGTAGGCAGTGTCCACCATTCTTTAACTGTCTACGTGGTGCGATGCATAAGGTGTTGATTTTCGTTGTGAGCATCCTGGATTCGAATCCACGGACTGCCACATGTTTGTAAATTTCATTAATCGATTTTAGGAGTATAGTTGGTTGTTGGAAGGAACATAATAATTGATATTGGTTCAGGGGTAATTTATCGAGAGGACTTCCCTAGTGGTTAAGGCCCATTAATTGCTCTTTCCATTCACATATGCATAGCCTACGTTAGTTGCAGTTGGGATGTGTGTACATGCTTAGATTGATATGCAGGATTCGAAGTTGCATAATAAATCGTAGGCAGTGTCCACCATTCTTTAACTGTCTACGTGGTGCGATGCATAAGGTGTTGATTTTCGTTGTGAGCATCCTGGATTCGAATCCACGGACTGCCACATGTGTTTGTAAATTTCATTAATCGATTTTAGGAGTATAGTTGGTTGTTGGAAGGAACATAATAATTGATATTGGTTCAGGGTAATTTATCGAGAGGACTTCCCTAGTGGTTAAGGCCCCATTAATTGCTCTTTCCATTCACATATGCATAGCCTACGTGAGTTGCAGTTGGGATGTGTGTACATGCTTAGATTGATATGCAGGATTCGAAGTTGCATAATAAATCGTAGGCAGTGTCCACCATTCTTTAACTGTCTACGTGGTGCGATGCATAAGGTGTTGATTTTCGTTGTGAGCATCCTGGATTCGAATCCACGGACTGCCACATGTGTTTGTAAATTTCATTAATCGATTTTAGGAGTATAGTTGGTTGTTGGAAGGAACATAATAATTTAGTAGTGGCCCCGTAATCATTGACGAATGGGGCCCTCCCGACCATCCCCTTCCCATTCGTTGATGTATTAAGGATTTTGGTTTACTTGATATGTCAGTGAAGGAAGAATGATGCCTGAGTTTGCGTCTGGTCAAAGATCCACACAAGTACATCCACGAATATATGGAAAGCTTATGAATAGTTATTCTTATTTTTCTTTTTCTTTTTTATTTGTTACAAAGTTTTTTCGTAGTGAGAACCCAATTTCATAATGACTGAACCATGAGTGAGGTTGCGTGCGCTCATGATGAAGGCTCCTCAATATTTTATGCTCTGCGCGGTAGATTCAAACTACGGTAAATGAGTGTTTGAAGAGGGTGCCTTATGTAATAGGCATAAACGTCAATGATTACGGGGCCACTACTAAATATTAGGTTTTCTTTATCTCCTTGCAGGAGTCAAACCTATAATATGCTCACCCAGAACAGTGGTGTTCAATACACCCAGCTCGCCGTTTATAGGTTAATAGTGAAATGTACGTGGCTACAATGATATCTGGTGAGAAAGGCTGCCATTCAGACATTTCCTTTAGTATCATGAATGTTTAAACATTCATGCCACGACGGGGGTGTACCGAACACCCCCAATTTAAATAACCACCCAACAAAATACTTACCTGATGACTCCATCCGTCGCCATCTTGAATCTACCCATTTTATTCTTTAGATTTGTTGGGGAAACTATTTTATTATTGATAGGGCAGAGATTATGGATGTTCATTTCACCCCCATGTTCATTTCACCCCCATGTTCATTTCACCCCCATGTTCATTTCACCCCCATGTTCATTTCACCCCCATGTTCATTTCACCCCCATGTTCATTTCACCCCCATGTTCATTTCACCCCCATGTTCATTTCACCCCCATGTTCGTTTCACCCCCATGTTCGTTTCACCCCCATGTTCATTTCACCCCCATGTTCGTTTCACCCCCATGTTCATTTCACCCCCATGTTCATTTCACCCCCATGTTCATTTCACCCCCATGTTCATTTCACCCCCATGTTCGTTTCACCCCCATGTTCATTTCACCCCCATGTTCGTTTCACCCCCATGTTCATTTCACCCCCATGTTCGTTTCACCCCCATGTTCATTTCACCCCCATGTTCATTTCACCCCCATGTTCATTTCACCCCCATGTTCATTTCACCCCATGTTCAATTCTCCCCCATGTTCATATCACCCCCATGTTCATTTCACCCCCATGTTCGTTTCACCCCCATGTTCGTTTCACCCCCATGTTCGTTTCACCCCCATGTTCATTTCACCCCCATGTTCGTTTCACCCCCATGTTCATTTCACCCCCATGTTCATTTCACCCCCATGTTCATTTCACCCCCATGTTTTTACCCCCTCCTTACCCTAGGGCCATATTTGTAGGGCAGGGGGTTAATAAAGTTGTTAGTAATCTTTCTTTGAATATTTTATTGGAGACAAACAGTTTTTACATTCTCACTATACATTTTATTAGTGAAAATGGTGGTGTTCAGATCACCCCCATGCCCTGTTCGAACCACACACTATAGAGGGGGTGGTTCAAACAAGGGGTACCCTTTTCAAAAACTTAAATAAGTGGACCTTAACTCATTCTTACATTATTAATAAAAATCACTGTGATAGGTCTTGACCTATAGTTACTTGTACTACCACTATTTTTCCATAAAGTTTGTTACCTGATTTTTGGTGAATATTTTATCCACTAATAGTGCGGATCACCCCCACCTCACCCTACATACATAACGTTTTAAGACTGAGTGCTCCACACATACGTGCAGTTTCAGTCTCTTGTCCTAATGGTGGCGTTTCAGGCAACCCTGTTAAGGGCTGCTTCACTTGTCAAGTTTTTTGGATTTGAGATCGGCACGTATAGTCTGATCCCAGGTCTTCCTCGGTCCACCCCTTGGTGCAGCTCCCTCCACAATCACAGACCTGCATTTTTTTTTACCCAATATTGTTCATCCATTCTCTCCACATGTCCATACCATCCCAGTCTACTTGTACGCATCACCTCGCCCACCGAAACGTCAATAAAATACCCTCATTGTTCCCTGATTAAATAGCACTGTATGATTATTCCCATATTCAAAATATGCTATAGGGGTGCAATGCCTGGTGAGTTATCTGCTCAACAGGTGGCATTGTGTGTGTGTAAGTGTGAGAGTCCGAGTGTAGGGGGTGAGACAGTGAAGCACGGGAACGAGGTGGCTTCAGAGATGGGGTCGTTTCGGGCCATGAGTGAGCACCGTGCCTCATGTGAAGGCAAGATGGCAGGTGCTCGTTGTACTCTACATGCTTCACATGTCTCACTCCCTAGACTGGAACAAGACCTCACAGGCTTCACTGTTCATTGTAAAGCGGTGAATGTTAAGGCTCTCAGCCTATGCCCGAGAGGAAGTAAGTTGGGAAAAAAAATAAAAATAAATAAAATAAAATAAAATAAAACTCTTTATACCTAAACGTCTCCTCAGCTCAACATTTGTTATTCTATCCTGCAGCCTGGCCCCACACATCCATCTCACCATTCTATACAATAAAAAAAAATGAAAGAGCAAGTTTATCCATTAGTAAAATTTGCAAACTCCTATGTACAATAAATAGGCCTACCTTCAAGTTACATTGCCTACCACATGTACCGGTAGTTTATACCCCTTAATAGGCCTACCTTCAAGTTACATTGCCTACCACATGTACCGGTAGTTTATACCCCTTAATAGGCCTACCTTCAAGTTACATTGCCTACCACATGTACCGGTAGTTTATACCCCTTAATAGGCCTACCTTCAAGTTACATTGCCTACCACATGTACCGGTAGTTTATACCCCTTAATAGGCTACCTTCAAGTTACATTGCCTACCACATGTACCGGTAGTTTATACCCCTTAATAGGCCTACCTTCAAGTTACATTGCCTACCACATGTACCGGTAGTTTATACCCCTTAATAGGCCTACCTTCAAGTTACATTGCCTACCACATGTACCGGTAGTTTATACCCCTTAATAGGCCTACCTTCAAGTTACATTGCCTACCACATGTACCGGTAGTTTATACCCCTTAATAGGCCTACCTTCAAGTTACATTGCCTACCACATGTACCGGTAGTTTATACCCCTTAATAGGCCTACCTTCAAGTTACATTGCCTACCACATGTACCGGTAGTTTATACCCCTTAATAGGCCTACCTTCAAGTTACATTGCCTACCACATGTACCGGTAGTTTATACCCCTTAATAGGCCTACCTTCAAGTTACATTGCCTACCACATGTACCGGTAGTTTATACCCCTTAATAGGCCTACCTTCAAGTTACATTGCCTACCACATGTACCGGTAGTTTATACCCCTTAATAGGCCTACCTTCAAGTTACATTGCCTACCACATGTACCGGTAGTTTATACCCCTTAATAGGCCTACCTTCAAGTTACATTGCCTACCACATGTACCGGTAGTTTATACCCCTTAATAGGCCTACCTTCAAGTTACATTGCCTACCACATGTACCGGTAGTTTATACCCCTTAATAGGCCTACCTTCAAGTTACATTGCCTACCACATGTACCGGTAGTTTATACCCCTTAATAGGCCTACCTTCAAGTTACATTGCCTACCACATGTACCGGTAGTTTATACCCCTTAATAGGCCTACCTTCAAGTTACATTGCCTACCACATGTACCGGTAGTTTATACCCCTTAATAGGCCTACCTTCAAGTTACATTGCCTACCACATGTAACCTTCAAGTTACATTGCCTACCACATGTACCGGTAGTTTTACTGCATCAGTTAGGGTATCCTACTGGTAATTCAGTTTATTTATACCCCTTAATAGGCCTACCTTCAAGTTACATTGCCTACCACATGTACCGGTAGTTTTACTGCATCAGTTAGGGTATCCTACTGGTAATTCAGTTTATTTATACCCCTTACAAGTCCTTTGCATTTTAATTTAAGTTATAACACTGAATATTTGCATCAACTGAACATTACCTTGCAAGCTAATTTAGAATATCAGTAGCTTCACATGTTTTTATCTGTATCATCTGTATAGCCTACTGGCTGTTAATTTAGAATATCAGTAGCTTCACATGTTTTTATCTGTATCATCTGTATAGCCTACTGGCTGTTAATTTAGAATATCAGTAGCTTCACATGTTTTTATCTGTATCATCTGTATAGCCTACTGGCTGTTAATTTAGAATATCAGTAGCTTCACATGTTTTTATCTGTATCATCTGTATAGCCTACTGGCTGTTAATTTAGAATATCAGTAGCTTCACATGTTTTTATCTGTATCGTCTGTATAGCCTACTGGCTGTTAATTTAGAATATCAGTAGCTTCACATGTTTTTATCTGTATCGTCTGTATAGCCTACTGGCTGTTAATTTAGAATATCAGTAGCTTCACATGTTTTTATCTGTATCGTCTGTATAGCCTACTGGCTGTTAATTTAGAATATCAGTAGCTTCACATGTTTTTATCTGTATCGTCTGTATAGCCTACTGGCTGTTAATTTAGAATATCAGTAGCTTCACGTTTTTATCTGTATCGTCTGTATAGCCTACTGGCTGTTAATTAGAATATCAGTAGCTTCACATGTTTTTATCTGTATCGTCTGTATAACCTACTGGCTGTTAATTTAGAATATCAGTAGCTTCACATGTTTTTATCTGTATCGTCTGTATAGCCTACTGGCTGTTAATTTAGAATATCAGTAGCTTCACATGTTTTTATCTGTATCGTCTGTATAGCCTACTGGCTGTTAATTTAGAATATCAGTAGCTTCACGTTTTTATCTGTATCGTCTGTATAGCCTACTGGCTGTTAATTTAGAATATCAGTAGCTTCACATGTTTTTATCTGTATCGTCTGTATAACCTACTGGCTGTTAATTTAGAATATCAGTAGCTTCACATGTTTTTATCTGTATCGTCTGTATAGCCTACTGGCTGTTAATTTAGAATATCAGTAGCTTCACGTTTTTATCTGTATCGTCTGTATAGCCTACTGGCTGTTAATTTAGAATATCAGTAGCTTCACATGTTTTTATCTGTATCGTCTGTATAACCTACTGGCTGTTAATTTAGAATATCAGTAGCTTCACATGTTTTTATCTGTATCGTCTGTATAGCCTACTGGCTGTTAATTTAGAATATCAGTAGCTTCACATGTTTGTATCTGTATCGTCTGTATAGCCTACTGGCTGTTAATTTAGAATATCAGTAGCTTCACGTTTTTATCTGTATCGTCTGTATAGCCTACTGGCTGTTAATTTAGAATATCAGTAGCTTCACATGTTTTTATCTGTATCGTCTGTATAGCCTACTGGCTGTTAATTTAGAATATCAGTAGCTTCACATGTTTTTATCTGTATCGTCTGTATAACCTACTGGCTGTTAATTTAGAATATCAGTAGCTTCACATGTTTTTATCTGTATCGTCTGTATAGCCTACTGGCTGTTAATTTAGAATATCAGTAGCTTCACATTTTTATCTGTATCGTCTGTATAGCCTACTGGCTGTTAATTTAGAATATTAGTAGCTTCACATGTTTTTATCTGTATCGTCTGTATAACCTACTGGCTGTTAATTTAGAATATCAGTAGCTTCACATGTTTTTATCTGTATCGTCTGTATAGCCTACTGGCTGTTAATTTAGAATATCAGTAGCTTCACGTTTTTATCTGTATCGTCTGTATAGCCTACTGGCTGTTACAATGGTCAAGACCTCCTTTCTATGCTTGTTTTCTAATTATCCTTATGTTCTTTTTAATGTCTAGTTTTTACAAATATAACTAGTCACTGGGTTTGATTATTGATGTGGAATAGATCACTGATCAATGTAGTGTACTAAAATGGTAATATATTATCAGTTTTACTAAATAACTACTGTTAGTGTGTGCAGTCAATGGAACAGCCCAGTGACATCATCTGCAATGGTGACCATCTCTATATACAGTATTTTAGTTTTATTTACACCAACCTATATGCACATTGTACAGTTCATACAGTTCATACAAATAACAATTAGAGTACTGGAAATTCCCGGCGCGACCGAAGCCGCTCCAAGGACCCGTGGACGTGAGAGGCACTCAATTCCTGGCAGCAGCCTCCACGAGCCAAGACCACCCACTAAACTACATGGCAACACACCCAAAGACACCAAGAAATATCAAAACAACACCCAGCACACGGTATCACACACAATTATTGTCCTCTCTCCCTCCCTGCCCACCCCGAACCAACTTCCAGAAGCACATCCATACTCATATCTCTCACCGATCCATCCACTCACTCACAGACAACACGCAGCTGCATGCACGACCTCCCGAAATCCATCCTTTCGAATCCTCCCTTCCTCGCGAGGACAGAGTCCACCTGGCCAGGCTGAGATGCGGACACCATCCAGCTCTCCTGAGCTATCAGAAGAGACTGGATGACTCCGTTGTCGACGCCTGCCTGGGATGTAACACAGCACCCCATACCATTAAACACATCATAGAAGACTGCATTTCACACAACCACTTACGCCAACAACACAATCTACACTCAATGAGAGCTCTGTGGGAAAGCCCTATCGTGGCCATGGCCTTCCTCAGAGACTCGGGGCTGTTCGGCCAGGCAGCTTAGGGAACAACAACAACAACAACAACAACAATTAGAGTACTTCTCATTCACTCTATAATGATACAAAATTGAAAGAGCAAGTTTATCCATCAGTAATTGCACTTCTAAGTACAATAAATAATAGCATGAAACAAAGATTGTTTCTAATGTACCATAGTTTGTGTGTATTAATGGGGGTGATGCTTGAGTATTAATGGGGGTGATGCTTGAGTATTTTCCAGTGGTATTTTCGATAACACAGATGTATGGAGACCTTAACCCCTTCTGTACCGGCGACGTCTTTTTAAATCCTAAGCTAGCTATATTTAGACGGTTTTGTGCATTGTAAGAAGGATCGGTGGTAGTAAAATGGGGTAAGTGAGATAGTTCGAAGCCTGTTAGTTGCTGGAGGCCCTTTTTAAACTGAGTAAACTCTTCTAATAGTAGCCGTAATAAAGTTAAAATGACGGCACCGGTACTGAAGGGGTTAATATGTTCAGTGCACAAGGTAACAGTAGCTATTAACAATTTTGGTGATTGGTATGACCCATAATTTGAATCACTTAATATTATTATCTGTATATAAGGCAACCCCTGACTTTTTTACCTAAAAAAGGTCTGAAAAAGTTGACTTGTACAGTACTCGAGGATATAATTATGGTATGCGTATTTTATGATGTATTTGTTGATTTCATTAATTGAGTTTAGGAGTAAAGTCGGTTGGTGGAGGTAACATAATATTTCAAATTTTCCCAGATTTTTTGCATTCTCTATTCACACAATGTATGTATGTAATAACAAATGTCAAATAATGATGGTAACTTATAATCTAATGACAGTTCTTCTTTCAGGTTCACAGTTAAATTCAATCATCATGAAGAAGCCCCAAGTGTTTGGATGTCTAGAACTACCCAAAGTGATCTATCCATGAGTTTGTTTTCTTCACAGTAAATAACATAACTTGACTAAACTTCAGTGAAGGATTCGTGGGGTAAACAAGACTTCCAAGATCATGAAATGTTGATATACTCCAAGTATAAATTGTTCTATAATATTCTGATGAGAAACTTTGTATATGGCATTAATTTGAAAATATAATAGTTAAAGAGTAATTAGAAACAACTAAGAACTTACAATGTATTTCTTCAACTTATTTTTGTATTTAAGATGTCTTGAAACTTTGAAATTTGGATGTACTTTCTGGAAATAACATTTATTAGATGGTAATTAACCCAGAGAGATGGAAATGCATCATGGAGGATCTATTGTGAAGTTGGAGAGAGAAGATGCAGTGATGGACTATGAAAGAAATGAGAAAATGGTTGAGTGCGATACAGAACTGTTGGAGTATGAAGGCATTGAAGAAATGACCGACTACGAAGAACCGTACCAAAAGGATGGAGATAAGTTTGACAAACACGATAGCCAGAAATATGAAGACAAAGTTCTGGAAAATAATTTGGGTTTTGAATGGCATAGCAAGAAAAATGTTTATCACACCGGCACCACAACACAAACTGTGAAGAAGCATCAATGTCTAGTGTGTGGTAAAATGTTTGGATACAAGCACCACCTTACCCAGCACTCGGTCATTCATTCAGGGTTGAAGGAGTTTGAGTGCCAGGAGTGTGGGAAACAGTTTACTCACAAGAGAGGCCTCAAGTCACATTTGATAACCCATTCAGGGGTAAAAAAATTCAAGTGTGATCATTGTGATAAGTGTTTCTCCCAGACCAGCCACCTCAACTCTCACTTGTTGGTCCATTCAGGGGTGAAGGAGTTTGAGTGTCGGGTTTGTGGTAAGCTGTTCACACATAAGAGAGGTTTGGATTCACATTTGGTAATCCATACCGGTGTTAGGAAATTCAAGTGTGAACATTGTGATAAAAGTTTCTCGCAGGCAAGTCACCTCACCACACATTTATTGGTTCATTCCGGAGAGAAAAAATTTAAGTGCGATCATTGTGGAAAATGCTTCTCCCGGAACATGAACCTCACAAGACACATGCTAATTCATACTGGAGAGAAAAGGTTCAAATGTATATATTGTAGTAAATCTTTTTCACAGAAAAGTCACCTCACCAAACATGTTGGAAGTCTCCACAAAGAATCATCCTCTAGTGCACAATGGATAGTGCGACTGTCTCGTGTATGAGTTGTCCTTGGAAGGACGCCACTATCAAATACATTGGTGCTACAGGCGGCGGATATTGGGGGAGATTGGTTACATTAATAGTCCATGATCAGCAGGCTGGTAAACAAGAGACTGTTATTATCCAGTACCCAAACCAAGTTCCTTCGTTTTAACCATTATTAATAAATATGTACAATAACAATTATTCTTTGCAGTTATTATGTCATATCAAGTTATATAGGCTAATAACCATAATAATGCAATTTCATGTATATTTCCCTGTGCATCTTCTCATATTTATTTCAATCCTACAGTGGTGCACCAACTTTTGCGGCTAATAGGGACCGCCGAAAGTGGCGCGAAAGTTAAATTAGCACACCTCTGGCAGCAAGCAGACGTCGGAGCTTTGTTGTTGTGTGGTCTGCAAAGACAGATTCAGTCTTGAAAAGTGTGTCACATTGCTAAAATCGCGGCAAAATGCGCTCCACGGAAATTGTCATCACAACTGAACCAGTTGACTTAGAGAGCTCTACTCAACGCCAGTCTACAGATTGGAAACCACAGTACGTTTAGACATGTGTGGGAATTTTCTAACAGTTAAAATAACAAAGATACGGTAGCCTAGGCGTAGACGTATTTCGGCCATATCGCCCAGGTCTCAACAATGTCCTTAGGAGGGCGAGCCCGGGCCAGAAGGGTTAAGTTGAACAAACCATCATGAAATACATATACATAGAGTAAATAGTAGATAAGCATATAAATGATAGATAAATATGATGAAACACAAATAAAACTAACCATAGACAACAGGGTTAAGGGCTTGATGGGCTCGATGCTAGGGGTTATCCAAGGCATTTGGGTAGGGCTAGTGTGCCCCACCACTGCCTCCAACACCATCTCCACCACCAGCATCCTCACCACTCCTCTGCGCACATCGCCGTAGCACATCCATTCGGCGTTGGTTTTCCCCTGAAGCCTGCTCCTCAACAAAACCAGAGAAATCATCGTCGAGCATGAGGTTTGCCAAGGCTTGGGGATCTGGTCGGTTGCCTTGTTCATAGGAACCTTCAGCCTGGACTGGAACCTCTTATCTCCCTAGGCTGCTGGGGCCTCGGCGGCTACAGGTAACGAGTTATCAAAGCCTGTTGGCCTTCCTGAACATGTTTGTTGAACACTTCACTAAGAAGGGAGATGAGTGACTCCATGATTTTTTCATTGTTTGTGTATGCGAGCGACTGTCTCCTCAGCAATCGACTCGCAGGTGACGATGGTGCGGGAGAGGAAGGCTGTGGTGGCAACTTTTACTTTTTCCTCTTGTTGTTGTTGTTGCTGTTCCCCAGGCTGTCTGGCCGAACAGCCCCAAGGTGACGAGCAAGGCCAAGGCCATAAACGAGCGCCCCCGCAAAACCCTCCCTGCTTACCACTAATAAAACCCGGGTGACCGAAGCCACTCCAAGGCGGGGAGCTGAGGAGGGCGTGGAAACACCCGGGAAACCAAAGCCCCACCCAAGGCCCTGTGCCCCTCAGCAATTATGAAGGGAAAGTTGAGGGACAAAGGAAAGATGTGATGCTTTGACTCCCAATCTCCCAACCTCTAGGTTGGCAGTAGGGAGGTAGGGAGGTCAATCCACGGAAGAGACGCCGTCACTTGAGATCTAGAAAATATATAAGTAAAAGGAACAGTCAGAGTAAGCTATGGGTATGGCAGAGATCGCTCAGCTCTCACTCTGATAGACCAGCCCATCACCTCATGACCAGAAGCCAATCCTCTCAGCATCAGCTAGAAAAGGCTCTAGAAAGCCACCTTTGGCAAGGGGATAGCTCCCCTATTCCAACTCCTTTCGGGGTTGGGCACCCGCCCTGTTGGTTGTCTTCTTGCTTTTCTTCTTGTTCAATTTCCATCTTGTCAGCTTCCATCATATCTTCTACCGACTCCTCTTGCGTGTGGCCGATCAGGTCTTCAAGGTCTTCGCTTGTTACCTAAGCAAAGCTTTATTGTGTCTAGGGTTTGTGTTAACAGCTGTTGACATTCCTCTCGGCCTGGCTGACTGGTGATGAGATGTGGCAACAGAGTTTTTCAAGCGTGAGTCAAGGCGTCCACCGACAACGACTCTAATGCCCTCACAAATGCCTCGACGGCCTGACGGTTGTTTAATTTCTTCCAAAAAATCTTCGCAGAGATTGTGGAGTCCGAGGCTGTCGATAATAATAATAATAATAATAATATTTATTCAGTTAGCAATTTACAGAGTTGGTACCACATAGTATGTTATAAATATGACATGTACCAGCCTTGCATAATTCCAACTAAGGATAGCCCAATAAGGCCGTTAGGCGTATTTCCATTGGGGTCCTTGTGGGATTAGGTTAGCTGGGGAAATGGGGAGGATAAAGAAATAGATACTTTAGAGAAAGTATTTCTAGGGGGTTATTTTAAGATACCTTTCATCCTATAGTAAATATCAGTAATCCGTAATCAGTAATCATTTCAGTTTGGTTTGTCTATCTCTTATGTCGTATTTAGTAGTAGACATAACTACTAAATGATGAAGCAGCAGGGTCGTTTTGATCACTCGCTATCGAAAGTTGCACCCTGGATTTCTAGGAGTTCCTGTTGTGTGTCCTTGGCTGCCCTCATTCGATCATGGATGTCTTTGTAAAATATTAGTTTGGTGTTTGTAATGACTTCCTGGTCCATCGATTGGATCTTTGAGGTGGTGTTGGGAGGTAGAAACACCACCTGTACTGCAGGGTGCTGCCCGACAAGGAAGCATTGTCCATAAACAATATGACACGGAAGGCTAAATTGTTTTCTAAGCAGAAGGCTTGCGCATCTGGAACAAAATGGTTATCATTCAAGAGAAATGGTGGCAGTCATGTAACCCTTAGCATTTGCCTTCCATATGTACCCCCTTAGGTTATTCATGTTTGCACGTTTGTATGCCCTTGGCCGCTTTAAATGATATAGGATAAGAGGGCGCTTCTTGTGAGTGCCTGTAGCGTTGGTAGCCAGGAGTGCTGTAAATCGATCATTAGCTATCTTGACGCCCCTGTCCTGCTTCTCTGACTTGGAAATATAGGTTGAACGGGGTGAACGCTTCCAATAAACACCAGTCTCATCACAGGTGGAGTGGTCATGCCACTGGATTGGTAATCCAATGGACCCGGGTTCAAATCCCGATATGGCAATGGGAAGATATTATTGGGATTGAATTGTGCTGTACCTAGTATCAGTGCATTACCACAAAGCCCACCGAAATGCCAAAAAAATACCCTCATTGTTCCCTGATTAAATAACACTGTATGAATATTCCCATATTCAAAATATGTTACAGGGGGACAATGCCTAGTGAGTTCACTGCTCAATAGGTGGCGTTCTGAGAGTGAGGGTCTGAGTCTGGAGGGTGAGACGGTGAAGCACTTGAACGAAGCAACCAGCCACTTCAGAGATGGAGCTTCTTTGAGCCATGATGGATGCTTCACATGTCTCACTCCCCAGACTGGAACAAGACCTCACGGGCTTCACCGTGTTGAGCGGTGGAATGTACAGGCTCTCAGCCTATGCCCGAGAGGGAGTAGTTGGAATATAGAAAAAAAAATAAAAAAAAATAAAAAAAAAATGTAAACTTGAGTTAGGTTGTAATTTCCTTCTTCGATAATTTTTTCGGCAACTGGGATGAAGGAAGCTGCAGCTTCGGTATCTGCCGACTGTGCCTCACCTTGGTAGGTCACATGCTTGACTTTGGTCCTGCCTTTGAACCTTTGCAACCAGCATCATGAAGCAGTAAACTTTGGGTGTGATGCAACATTGCGTTTCTTGGCTATAGCATCATAATACAGGCGGGCCTGGTCTTGTATTTCCGGACCTGTAACACTGACACCTTCCCGAGACCTCCTATTTAACCACTTTCGTAAATAATGTTCTGCCACTATCATAATTGAACTGTAATCAGTCAGGAGGTGTGGTGGAGTGGTCATGCCACTGGATTGGTAATCCAATGGACCCGGGTTCAAATCCCGATATGTCAATGGGAAGATATTATTGGGATTGAATTTGTGCTGTACCTAGTATCAGTGCATTACCACAAAGCCCACCGAAATGCCAAAAAAATAGCCTCATTGTTCCCTGATTAAATAACACTGTATGAATATTCCCATATTCAAAATATGTTACAGGGGGACAATGCCTAGTGAGCTCACTGCTCAATAGGTGGCGTTCTGAGAGTGAGGGTCTGAGTCTGGAAGGTGAGACGGTGAAGCACTTGAGCGAAGCAACCAGCCGCTTCAGAGATGGAGCTGCTTCGAGCCATGATGGATGCTTCGCATGTCTCACTCCCCAGACTGGAACAAGACCTCACAGGCTTCACCGTGTTGAGCGGTGGAATGTACAGGCTCTCAGCCTATGCCCGAGAGGGAGTAGTTGGAATATAGAAAAAAAAAAAAAAAAAAAAAAAATCTTCCTGTACTTCCGCCCTCTACACCTGCTCCAAAATATTTCTTGGCTAGGGCTAGATTGGTTTTAAGTTCATTCTGCTGCTTTCTCATGCGCCTAACTGTCGACTCTGGTACATTAAACAAAAACGGCAGATTTCCGAGTTACGAGCACCTTTCTCCATTTCTGCCAATATTTTGTTTTTCAGCTCATCATCATTCTTGCGTTTTGCCACCCCCTTCCGATAGTCTCGCTTTGTCTTCACTTTTCCTCCTGCTTTATGCCTTCAATCACTGTCATCTGGACCATTCCCCATTCCACTTGCACCTGCAGATGCCATAATTAAAGCATATAGGACGGGACTGCAACGATAAGGCACGATATGGTTGATCACAGCACGTAAACTAAGCGAACCAATGGTGATGGGCTGGTCTATCAGAGTGAGAACTGAGCGATCTCTGCCATACCCATAGCTTACTCTGACTGTTCCTTTTACTTATATATTTTCTAGATCTCAAGTGACGGCGTCTCTTCCGTGGATTGACCTCCCAATCTACCAAGATTGGAAGCCAAAGCGTCACATTTTTCCTTTGCCCCTCAACTTTCTCTTCATAATTGCTGAGGGGCACAGGGCCCTGGGTGGGACTTTGGTTTTCCAGGCGTTTCCTCACCCTCCTCAGCTCCCCTCCATGGAGTGGCTTCAGTCACCCATGCTTTATTGTGGTCGGCAGGGAGGGTTCTGTGGGGGGCGCTCGGTTATGGCCTTGGCCTAGCTCGGGGCCTGGGGCTGTTCGGGCAGACAGCTTAGGGAACAGCAACAACAACAAACCGAACTAAGCGCAGGAAACAGATCAACTGTTGACTGGTGCTGGCATTGCGGTGGCCAGATTTTGAAGCTAGGGCGCAAAAATGCAAGTACCGCCAAAATCAAATCAGTGGAATATTTAGAGACTGCCGCGAAAGTGCGATCCGCGAAAGTTGGTGCACCACTGTATAACCAAATTCTCCCGATCTGATACCCTGCCGATCAGCATACTTGCACGATTACTCTGGTTACAGACTACACACACAACCACAGCCTTTCCAATAAAACAATAGCATTCCACAAACACTTCTCACTATACACAACCTGAAGCCGGCGTCACACAAGCACTTTAGCGATGGATGTATCGGAGCCACAGTATACAAGTAAAATATTATCTAAAATTGAGTCTACTATTTTGTTTTATCTTTCAGTATGTAAAGTTCAGTGGTATACGCTAAAACAGTGTAGCCGCAGCATCTCTGTTTCATTGCCCTTTGGAGTCTCCAGTAATCAACTCAATACAAGGGATGCTGCATTTTTGTGGGTTACCTCAGTTTACTTCCCTGAATGGGATGTGACAAATGTCCACTAACTCCAGGTTCCTATTTACTGCTAGGTGAACAGAGGCCTAAGGTATGAGGAGACTTATCCATCTGTCTCACCCTGCCCGGGAATCAAACCCGGGATCTTTCGGTTGTGAGTATGACTGCAATGTACAGTCCTATTAAATATACGAATACTGTATACAGCAAAATCAATCAAAATAACATAACTTGTAGTGGATTCAAGGCTCTGATACATGTAGCTCATGTGATGTTGGCTGTAGCAAACTACTGTGGTGAGGTACAATCGCCTGCACAAGTAATTGGCACATTATAATATGATCACTTTTATACAGTGAGCATTGATTGAGGGATAATACTGACTTTTAGTACAGTATGTAGTTGAAGATAATGTTTCAAAATATAACGACGGTGTCAGATTTGTTCAATAATAATGGTTACACTTACAACTGCAGGCAATTGCACATAACCTGTCAATGTCTCATCGGAGTTTGGCCGGTTATGCAATGGGCCAATAAAAGATTGATGGTTATGATGGTAATAGTTGAACTAAATAATATTTTCTGTAAATATTTAACTGCTTCATAAAAAATAGCTATTCCTTGATTACAAGTTATCTGGACTATGTTCACTATATAAGCTTATAATTACAGTACTTATACTGTAATAGCATAAGTTTGGTGATGGTGTGATATTCTTTTTAATATTTTTTTCTAATTACTTTTAATAAGTAAAGCTTTAAATATGAAATGCCATGTACCCTACTTTTGCAAGTCATTACTATAGTCTATTCATTATGAAGGTGTAGAAATCTTTAATTCCAACCTCTCATAACTCGTAAAGAACTTGATGAGTCGACCTGTAAATAGGTGTGATCATTTACAGCCTAGTTGCTCCAGCCATCCCTGATTCACAAGATGCTAGGAGTTACAATTTGTAGACTCCTGATTGTCAATAGACTATACATCATTTTGAAAGTTATTCTAGCCTCTCTTGCATTGAAACTGCTTTTATTTCAGGATGCACAGCTCTTGGCTAACACACACATCAGAACCAGATATATAGGAGCAATTATCTTAATGTGCCAGTTAATAGCAGTTATACAAGTTCTTCTATTCTATGACGAAATAATAATTTATTACAATTATTTATTTAGTCCTTTTTGAGTTATAATAGATTAAAGGTCAACATGTCTTCTCTTGTCATAGTAAGTAGATTATAGATATTACTTTTTATTGGCATAATGTATATGAGATGCATTGCTAGAGAGTAACACAAGCTACAATGATAACAAACATTAAGCCAATTTTGGTTGCTGTAAGCCAAGGGTTCCCAACCTGGGGTACATGTACCCCCAGGGGTACATTTGCATTTCTCAGGGGGTACATAGGGGTCTGAGAGAATAACCATAGTGTACAAAACATGGTGTTCTAATCTACAGGCAGATTGCACAAAGTTGTGTTTTTATCAATTTCCTCATTTCAGTAAGCAAAACTTAGATTAAAATTGGCAAGAATGTAGTTACCATGTGGACCGCCCGCCTTACACTACGCGGACGCTCGCAATCATGTTCCCGTATATTTTGACTGCCGTGGGATACAATAATAGGGCCCCCCTCATCCCACATGACTTATTGTCATCATCATATATATTGCCAGCAGGGGTCAAATAACAGAAAAAATATACGGGAACTTAACCGCGAGCGATCGACTTATGTAAACATGACGACCGTTGGACCGTACACCCAGATACTACATCCTTCCCTTAAAATTATATCAGTGAGGTGACTATTCCATTTTTTTCACTATTATGTGACTTCCTGCGGCCCACAATCTGTATTGGACGTGAATACAGGTATGTATACCAACTCGAGGCAGCGGCAGTACCGCCCGATAATGTCCGAGTATGTCACAGATCAAAAATATTTTATAAAGTCACTGAGTTCAGTTTATTGATAATATCAATACTAACATCCCTATGCAGTCTACACATACATATTTCATAATAAAATAATATAAAATTAACATAATTTTATCCATCCATTGTTATCCTAAATTGTTAGGGGTACATGGGCACCTATTAGAATGCCCAAGTGGTACAGAGGACCACAAAGGTTGGGAACCCCTGCTGTAAGCACTAAACTATTTTTAGCTCTAAATTTTGTCTGATATATTTTAAACCAATCTCCAGTGTAAAACCTTGATTTTATTAATATATACAGTATATACTGTATATACTGTATATACTGTACAATAATTGGGTCAATATACAGGAGGCGCTACAATATTGGTCAAAAATTAAGCTCAATAGCATGTGATTAAGCGATTTTTCTCAAAATTTTTGATGTAGGTGTCATTCCCGGGAAACTAACATAATTATAGGTTTGACTCCTGCAAGGAGATAAAGAAAACCTAATATTTAGTAGTGGCCCCGTAATCATTGACGATATGCCTATTACATAAGGCACCCTCTTCAAACACTCATCCGCCGTAGTTTTGAATCTACCGCGCAGAGCATAAAAAATTGAGGAGCCTTCATCATGAGCGCACGCAACCTCACTCATGGTTCAGTCATTATGAAATTGGGTTCTCACTACGAAAAAACTTTGTAACAAATAAAAAACAAAAAGAAAATAAGAATAACTATTCATAAGCTTTCCATATACTCGTGGATGTACTTGCGTGGATTTTTGCCCAGACGCTGACTCAGGCGTCATTCTTCCTTCACCGACATATCAAGTAAACCAAAATCCTTATAATAATAATAATAATAGTTCTTAAAGCTAGCACATGCTAAGCTAGCTAAGGATAGCTCAATAAGGCCGATTAGGCGTATTTCCATTGGGGTCCTGTACTACTACCCCATCCCTTTGCTCATGAGGGATGGTAACGACTCAGTGCTTGTGAAAAATCTTTAATGCGCCGAGCGTGGGCGCGAACCCGGGCCTTCTTGGTGGAAGTCCGAGACGCTAGTCACTACACCAAGCGAGCCGCTATACATCAACGAATGGGAAGGGGATGGTCGGGAGGGCCCCAGTCGTCAATGATTACGGGGCCACTACTAAATATTAGGTTTTCTTTATCTCCTTGCAGGAGTCAAACCTATAATTTATTAGTGGCCCCTCCATCATTGACGATTATGCCTGATATCTAAGACTGGAGGGGGACATTCGTAATCATATCATAACTCTAGCAAAGGCAGATAATCAAACAACCACATAGTATTATTACTAAAAAATATATATATTTGGTGCATAAACTTTATACAGCACAACTATACAAAAAGGGGTACAATAATAGGGGTACGCTATATAAGTAACCAGAAGATTATTATTATTATTATTATTATTATTATTATTACAAGCAGGAGCGTGCTTCAAAGATATATATTTGGTGCATAAACTTTATACAGCACAACTATACAAAAAGGGGTACAAGCAGGAGCCTCCGTGCTTCAAAGAAGCCTGCTTGATAAAAAAGGGTGTTAACTCTGAGATTCTGAGAACAGATCCGCCAGTTAACAAGGCACCCCACTTAAATTAAGTGGTGAAAAATAAAACTTATAAGTTTACATGTGCACATATAAACCCCATAAAATTAGTGGATATATCTTGCAAAATATAACCAATGCTTAAATTAGATTGCTTCTCAGCCCAAAAACTACTTACAACAACACTGTTGTTTGTACTAAAATTGTACTAGCACAATTTCCTGTGATGAATAGTACAGAGAAATTTAAATATCACAACACCCATAAACAGTATCACAGCTCTCATATTCTGGCGGGGTCTAGGGTGTCCTATGTTACACTGACTGCACCCCCCCCCCCCCCCCCCCCTCCCCTCTTTTTCTTGAAATTAAACAATAAGTGACTTAGGGGCCACCTAGACCCTTTGCCTTAAAGCTATACATGGCAAGGAAGGTTTGTCTAGGGCTACTGAGAGGTAACGAGTCAAAAACGTATGATTAGAGGCCCACAACTGTGTGGACGTAATATCTTCAACAGAAAAATTCTTAAGGAAACGTAACGAAGCCGCCCACTTGCGTAAATCGTGGGCCCTACCCACAACGCTGGGATTACTCTCTTTAACCCTCTCACCACGGAAGGGCTCTTGAACGCCCATAAAAAAGCATATAACAGGAACCCGGAAGGCCTCTTGAACGCCCAGTGGTTGAAAGCCTGTGAGCTTCGTGTGCGAGGCGTCGGTCCGACGCATGTAAACAACAGCCGGCTGGACCGACGCCCCACATCTCCGGCCACAAGAAGGAGAGCGTCGCTTGTTCGTGTGTGCCTGTATGTTGTTGTTAAGTATCGAAAAGTGGTGTAAAGTGGCTGTTTTGGCCATAAAATTATCTCCAATGAAATCATCATCACAGCTCAACCAGTTGACTTAGAGAGCTCTACTTAATGCCATTCTACAGGTAAATAACACAGCTACGCTTGGGGATGCGCGGGAATGTGGGAAGCAGTCTGATTAACGAATATACGGTAGCCTAGCCTAGACGTTTTTCGGCCAAAACACCCGGGTTTCGAGGAATATATATATAATACATAGCCGGGGCTGGAGGGTTAATGACCTCGACCAAGAGAGAAGCCAGTCTACGTTTCATCAAGCGTTTACCCGTACTTGCTACCCATAAAGCACCATGGTGATTTAGAGGTGCCACTCTCAAATATTTGGTTAGAGCTTGCACTGGACATAAATTATGGTGCACCTTTCCCCTTTTCAACGCCGGCACCGTGAACTCTGAAAACACGTGTTCACTGTGCTCATTCTTGGCTATGAACCCTGGGGAAGGTGCAATGTGAATACACTCATTAAGCCTACCAAACCTGAGGCAATTAGGTGTATTGCTCATCGCCGCCAGCTCAGATACTTTGTTCCCGGTAGCCAAGGCCATAAGGAATACTGCCCTTTTTAAAAGTAATGTAAAATCTGCAGTGTTTTGGTACAGACGGGAATGAAGTAAAGACAATGCCTTGTCCAGAGACCAGGTAGGCATGAGCTGACGGGGAGGTGGGCGGAGTTTAAAACATGCCCTCATAAAACCTTTTTCCTCCGCAACTGGTATGGAGAGACCGGTAAGGTCCAAAAACGGTATCCTAATCGCTGTTAAGTGATTTTTTAACGTTACTACAGATAAGCGTTTTTGCTCGAACAGATAATTTATTAGTGGCCCCTCCATCATTGACGAACATGCCTATTACATAAGGCATCCTCTTCAAACACTAATCCGCCGTAGTTTGAATCTACCGCGCAGAGCATTTAAAAAACTGAGGAGCCTTCATCATGAGCGCACGCGACCTCACTCATGGCTTCAGTCATTATGAATTGGGTTCTCACTACGAAAAAACTTCGTAAAAAATAAAAACAAAAACAAAATAAGAATAACTATCTAATAAGCTTTCCATCATATCGTGGATGTACTTGTGTGGATCTTAGACCAGACGCTGATTCAGGCGTCATTCTTCCTTCTCTGCTCTGCGCTCAGCCTGCCCGGACGTGTCTCCCCACGCTCCGCTGGTTCCGCATTTGCTGCGTCCCTAGTGAGTTTTTTCTCATTTGTTTACTCCGGGATGTATCGAGTAAGGTTAGGATATGCGTAGCAGGAGTGTCCTGGGCTGGTTGCCCGCAGTGCAGTGTATTTTGGGTCGTGTGTTTGGGGCAGCTATTTCGGATGTACCCTCGTGGTCCTGTTGTGGACTTGTGATCGTTTCACAGTTGAGTTAGCTTGTGATGCAGGCGGCTTTCATTACGCGTTAATTATTGCTGCCTTTTATCTTTCTGATGAGGTAAGCTTTGCTTACTGACATTCCCAGCGTATTTTTCTTCACTTAGTGAAGTTTTTTCTGGGTCCCGAGTCAGTCTTCCCTTTGCCGGAAGTATTTGCTACAGTGGTGTGTTGGCGGTGGTTCCTGTTGTTATATTTCCAGTGTTTTTGTGTATATTTCAACATTTCTTATGCCGTCTACTTAGGCCTAGCCAGCCGCTCGTAGCTTTGCCACATGTACAAGTGTTATTGTTTATTTTTATAAATATGCCCTACTGTGTCATGTGTATCCGGGTTTTAGTTGTGTATTGGCTAATTCCTCGGACTATGTTTGTTTCCTGGTTTAGTTGTGTATTGGCTAATTCCACGGATTATTGTGTGGACTTAGGCGAGTCGTGCGTGGCTTTCCTTCGTGTCCGTTGTACGTTCAGATGGTGTCTGAACGGGGTGGGTTTCCTTCCGGCGGGTTTTTTCTCGGTTTCACCATGAAAAAAACCCGGCCGAGAGCCGTGTTGGGCCACACATGGTTTCAACACAGGCTTGTGTCCCCGGCGATGAGGTGTCTGTGGCTCTCCAGGACTGCATCTCTGTGTTGGTGCCTGTTTTCAGGCTCCCTTTGATTCCCGGCGGAATGGCTGTACCCATCTAAAAACATTGTTCATGCGAACATATGTTATGTAGTTTTTCTACCCGGTTTTACAAAACCACAAGAAAAACCTAGCTGATGTTAAGGGCTTTCCTCCCCGGCGATCTTTTACAAAGAAGTGGGGACAGGAACTTATGGGGTTAATGTTTTGACATCTCACCCGGCGGGTGTACCTTGGTAGGGTGGGATGAACAACTAAGTCATTCAGTTAGTTAACCGATCCATTTTAAGGGATACTTTATGTATCGCCGCCTTTACACTTACGGCGATTGAAGGTTCAATTAGGGTTAACATCGTTTTTACACCCGGCGGGTGCTCCTAGGTGGAGGAAATAAGGAATTTACAATTCAATTTCGATTTAACCACTTAATTAAGTGATACGTTTAGGTATCGCCGCCTTCATACTTACGGCGATCTTTTTGTGACAATTCGTTAGAAATCAGATCTCGTATCAGCCTGCCCTGTGTTATTCTACTAAAATATTTCAAGGGCCGGCGTCTTTGGGGGGTTGTTTTTGTTCCAAAATTGAATCTTGAGACAGTCACCACCAGAAAGACTATAAACGCCATGCTGGACCGTTATATTATGTCAGAGGGTATTCTTCACTTTCTTAAAAAGATATGTTTAGA
Organism: Paralithodes platypus; assembly: GCA_032716605.1. Taxonomy (NCBI): domain Eukaryota; kingdom Metazoa; phylum Arthropoda; class Malacostraca; order Decapoda; family Lithodidae; genus Paralithodes; species Paralithodes platypus. The sequence goes on along the minus strand of CM064500.1, from coordinate 7,535,585 downwards.
TATTCTGAGCCCCGCCGCGTAGCGAGCTGTGATCGTTGTGTCATTACATCTCGTTACCCGGTGGGTTATTAACACTTGTGTGCGAACATGTTGGGTTAACCTTATGAGCATTAATTCCTGGAAATTTTCTTTTTTTCCAGAGCTGAGCTCCGGCGGACCAATACAGACCCGGCGGTAGTTTTCCCCACCAGTCTCTGTCATGGCTACCTTGGCCCCAGTCTTTGCTTTATGCACTACCCCTACCTGTGCCGGTATCCCTATTTTTGCGCATACTCTTTGCATAAAGTGTGTTAAATGTCTAGACCGTTCAAGGGGTCTGTGGGTTATGCGTAATTGTTCCTTTTGCTCCCAATTAGCTGTCAAGGTCCTATGCGACAATGATAAGACCGCAGCGGTCGCGTTAAGAGAAGTTAGGCAACAGATGTCAGCATACACTACGATTGTAGCTCATAAGTCACTTCAATGTGACAACGTCCCTCTTTGGGATAGACTGCTTTTTGAACACCCTCCCCCTAAACGTTCCTCTCGAGTCACTAGTCATAAGCCGGCGGAGACTGGTCAGGGTTCTGTGTCTTCTGCTGCTACTCCGAAACGTCCAAGAGAGCCTACACCCCCGGCGTCCGCCTCCGCGTCTCGGGCGAGATCTCGGTCTAGGTCACCTCTCAGACGCCAGTCATCTAGTCTTGCCTCTTCACCATCGAGTAAGAAGAGTAGGACGGAAAGTTCCACCAGTGGTCACGGCGATGAATCCTCCAAATCAAAGAGTAGTTCACGGTCACACCGTAGCCATAAATCTTCCAAAAAGGATTCCCATAAACGAAAGACCTCCCTACATTCGCCAGCTTCTAGTGCCTCTCATCGTACCTCTACCCCAGACAGAGTTTGTGTTAGGTCTCAAGGGTCCAGTACGGTGCCTGTCCCTAAAGAGGATTTACCCATTAATATTTTAACCCTGGAATTGGAGAGTTCAGGGGGATCAGTGATTGAGAGTGTTTCAGACTCCCAAGAGAGTGTAGGCCAGGGCCTCGGTGTTTGGCGATTTTCTCGGCCAGGGTCTGACCACCCACTTCCGACTCAAACTAGTCACACAGTAGCTGACGTCCACAGGGACGCGGTGATCCCATCCTCTATTCCTGACTTATCTTGGCAGCAAGGTACCCCAGCTTCGGCGGGATCTTCTCAGGAGGAGAAAGACGAGGTTTCAATAATTTCGGAGATGGAAGGGCAAGAGTCAGGTTCAGGCTTAGACGCCGCGCAGGATATTAATGATTCACCAGTAAGTTCATCATCAACTCAATTTGTCACTGCGCCGGAAATTGATGGGCTATTTAGTCATGCTTTATCTAAATTCTTTGGCCAACAACAGGAAACTCCCACAGTGGACTTGGGGGCTCCCACGACAAGTTCTACGGTACGGCCTCTGATGACTTCTATTGCTTTATCTAAGATCCCTAACCCCCCCACTCTGTCACCATCAGTGGTTACTAGGCCTGCTACGGCGGCATTGACCACTTCGAATGTAAGGGTTATAACGGATGTCAATCCACCCCCTCTAGACAAGGCGCCTCTCAGAAAGGTAGCTATGCCCTTGCTTTATGGACCAGACGAGTCATGGGTCCTTTTGACCCCCACTAAACCAGAGCTCGCCCAACCTACCTTGTCAGGGGAACTCCCAGTACCGCATGAGTGGGTCATCCAGGGCAATAAATCAAAGAAATTAAGGGCCTTGGATATTTTGGGAAATGTACTAGACGTCAATATAAAGGCTATACCTAGTTATTATCACCAAGACTATTTTGTGTATGCTACTAAGCCAGCTTTACCCCCTGCCTCAGCTTCAAAATTGTTTTCAGACTGGTCTAAGCTGGATGGGTTTAATGACATTAAGACTCTGTCAGCTCTCACTCCTGAACTTGATTTACAAACCGTCACAGACGAAGCAGCTAATCCAGTCTTGAAGGTGGGGCAGTTGGGTCCAGGACCTTGGGTAGATTGGGAGACAGAGGCTCAAAACTTTGCAACCACATTTACTTCCAAATCTTCCCACCAGATCCCTCAAGATACTCATTCGTGGTTCTCCATGCCGGTATGTTCTGCCGGCGGAGTCCCGTCAGCTTTGTTTTCTTTCCTAGCTGCCCCTAAAATTAATCTTTGTGAGCTAAAAGACCCTTTCACTACCCCTACCCCTACCCCAACTCACCTAGACCGAGAATTTAGGCTGAGGGGGAAAGCTTTTCGCCTGTTCTCTCAATACATAGTGTCTCAACAGGTAGCTAAGTCTTTACTTCGGTCCACTCAGGCAATCGCAGACGCGGATGCCAGAAGATCGGTTGAATTATCCCGGCGACTGCTTCTCCAGTCGTCAATCCAATCTCTGGGTGACATACGCACCGCCTTGCTTGAGGCGGTACGAGCAAGACAAGATCTCAGAATGTCTTTAGTTCGCAAACTGCCTGATCGCATTGCGAATCAGGTGGTCATGTCACCAGTGCTCACTCCCTCTTTAATGTCCCCTGAAGTGTGGCGAACGGTATTTAATATGGCACAGGCCTTTAAACACAGTCCCACCCCTTCTAAGAAACCTGCCTTTAACTTCCCCAAACCCAGGCCAACCGCTAAAGCTCAGCCAGGGGGATCTAAGCCATTTCTTCCGCCTAAGTCCTCCCACTCCCCCCAAGGTCAGTACAGGCATAGACAGAGTAGGTTTTCAGGTCAGAGAGGACGCGGCCATAATAAGGCAGGTCAGGGCCAGTCTTCGGCCAACACCAGCCAGCCGGCGAAGCGTCCAGCACCACCAAACCCACCATCAAAAAACTAAAGTCTCTCTCACTCCCGGTGCCAACCTTAAGGCCGGCGGACCCGAGGTTAGTACAGCCGGCGAACCCTTGTCTGCTAACTGGGTCGTTCCGAACGTGTCACCAAGCATGGCCGTTAAACACTTGGGCACGGATGGTGGCACGCAAAGGCATCACTTGGCAGTGGCTCCGGCGACCTCGCTTACGTCAGCCGACAACGGCGAATTTTGTTTCTTTAGAGATGGAGTCACTGGTCCAGGAAATGATTGCCAAGAATGTCATCATCCCGGTCCCCCCAAATTACCGAAATTGGTCCGGCAAGCCCTGATGCCATTGTTAAAACAAGGAATCAGAGTGTTGTGGTACCTAGACGACTGGCTGGTGGTGGCAGAGACACAACAATTATGCATCAAACATGTCAACATCATTTTAAATCATGTCAAAACTCTAGGGTTCAAGCTAAATCTGGTAAAGTCAAACCTTGTTCCCTCACGAGTAATTCAGTGGATAGGGCTGGTCTGGGACACGGCCGCTCTCACTCTGAGTCAGAGTGTGGACAATCGCAACAGGTTTCGCAGGAAACTGTTCATGTTTCTTCACAGTCTGACTACGACGCGGAGGATCTGGGAGTCTCTGGTCGGCTCTCTCAACTGGATTCAACTAACTGTCATGTTGGGCCGGTTGAAAGTAAAACGTTTAATATTGGAAGGCAACAAATATTTCCCACTCTTACCGGCGGGAAAATTATGGCCCATCCCGAAATTAATCCACACCTTACTAGCGGTCTGGGCAAAGAGGGAAACGTTGCACTCAATAATGTCATGGACCTCTCCTCCACCAACGGTATGGGTAGACACGGATGCGTCAGGCACAATAGGGTGGGGATTTCAGTCAAATCAGGGGCACCAGGGTCAGGGGCTTTGGTCCCACTTAGAAATCTCTCACATCAATGTCAAAGAATTACTAGTCCCCTTGTATTTCCTTCAGGCCCACGGCCCTGCGTTACGGGGCAAGTCAGTGGCCTTCAGAATGGACAATCTGAACGCAGTTCACTGTATTCAGAAACAAGGATCAACGAGGTCAAGGAGGTTGCTAAACGTGTCGGAAGAGATTTTTACTCTAGCCAACAGACTAGACATTTATCTTCATGCATCTTATCTCCCAGGCGTAGCGAACGTCTGGGCAGACGCTCTGTCCCGGAGACAGAGCACGACAGTAGAATGGGAGCTCAAGCAACCCATTTTCAACCTAATGATTGCAGAGCTCTCCCATCCACAAGTGGATCTGTTTGCGTCCGAGGAGACTCACAAACTCCCTCTATACCTCACCCGCCGGACGAAAACGCCGGCAGGGGGGCCAGACGCCCTAGTGACAGACTGGAACAGATGGAGCTCCATCTATCTGTTTCTGCCGCCAGATGCGTCACTAATGTGCCACGTAGTGTACAAACTACGAGATTATCGAGGCTTAGTCTCACTAATCGCGCCCCTGTGGCCGGCGCAGTTGTGGTACCAGCAATTGAAAACGTGGTGCCCGCACCCGGTGTCGCTCCCGGTCGGGTATTTCCACTTAGACACGATTGGCGACCTAGCGACCTCGCTGACTTTTGCATTATGGACATTCAGGAGGCCAAGTGGCTAGCACCATACGGTAGAGATGTGACCAATAAATTATTAAATCAATATACTCAGTCTACGAAACGACAGTATCACTCACATTGGCAAGCCTTTACTTCTTGGATCATCAGAACAGAACAGACTGTGCCATCAGTAGCTTTAGTTTTCAATTATTTAAATTATCTGTTTGAGCAGAAACATTTATCTGTGGTAACGTTAAAAAATCACTTAACTGCGATTAGAGTGCCCTTTTTAGACCTTACAGGTCTCTCCATACCGGTGGCGGAGGAAACAGGTTTTATGAGAGCTTGTTTTAAACTCCGCCCACCTCCCCGTCAGCTCATGCCTACTTGGTCTCTGGACAAAGCTTTGTCTTTACTTCACTCTCGTCTGTACCAAAATACTGCAGATTTTGCATTACTCTTAAAAAAGGCTGTTTTCCTTTTGGCTTTGGCCACCGGGAACAGAGTGTCTGAGCTGGCGGCGATGAGCAACACACCTAATTGCCTTAGGTTTGGTAGACTTAATGAATGTATTTACATTGCACCTTCCCCGGGATTTGTAGCCAAGAATGAGCACAGTGCACACGTGTTTTCTGAGTTCACGGTGCCGGCGTTAAAAAGGGGAAAGGTGCATCATAATCTATGTCCAGTGCAAGCTCTAACCAAATATTTGAGAGTAGCTCCTCTAAACCCCCAAGGTGCTTTATGGGTAGCAAGTACGGGTAAATGCTTACTGAAACGGCGATTAGCCTCTCTTCTGGTCGAAGTTATTAAAGAGAGTAATCCCGGCGTTGTGGGTCGGGCCCACGATTTACGCAAATGGGCAGCCTCTTTACGTTTCCTGATTTTTTTTTCAGTAGAAGATATTGCGTCCACTCAGTTGTGGGCGTCTAATCATACGTTTTTGTCTAGATACTTGTCAGTTGCTCTAGATAAACCTTCCTTACCATGTATAGCTTTAAGGCAGAGGGTCTAGGTGGCCCTGCAGTCACTTTTTTTACTTTCAAGGGAAAAGGGGGGGGGGGGGGTGCAGTCAGTTGACATAGGACACCCTAGACCCCGCCGGAGTGTGAGAGCTGTGATACAGAAATTGTGCTAGTACAATGTTAGTACAAAACAACAGGGTTGTTATAAGTAGTTTTAGCTGCGAAAGCAATTTAATATTAAAACAGTGAAGATCTTTTGCAATTTATCTCCACGATTATTTTGGGGTTTATTATGTGCACATATAAACTGATAACTTGTTATTTTTGTCACCACTCGTTGAGTGGGGTGCCTTTGTAACTACGGATCTGTTCACAGAATCTTCAGAGTTACCCATTTTTTTGTCAGGCAGGCTTCTTTGAAGCACGCACCTGCCTGAACCCCTTTCTTGTATATATCCGGCCTACGCCTTATTAAATATATTTTCAAAAGTAAGAATACTATGTGGTTGTTTTTATTATCTGCTTTTCTAGAGTTGTGATATGATTACGAATGTCCCCCTCCAGTCTTAGAAATCAGGCATGTTCGTCAATGATGGAGGGGCCACTAATAAATTATAGGTTTGACTCCTGTAAGGAGATAAAGAAAACCTAATATTTAGTAGTGGCCCCGTAATCATTGACGACTGGGGCCCTCCCGACCATCCCCTTCCCATTCGTTGATGTATTGAGGATTTTGGTTTACTTGATATGTCAGTGAAGGAAGAATGACGCCTGAATCAGCGTCTGGTCAAAGATCCACACAAGTACATCCACGATATGATGGAAAGCTTATTAGATAGTTATTCTTATTTTCTTTTTGTTTTTATTTTTTACGAAGTTTTTTCGTAGTGAGAACCCAATTCATAATGACTGAAGCCATGAGTGAGGTCGCGTGCGCTCATGATGAAGGCTCCTCAGTTTTTTAAATGCTCTGCGCGGTAGATTCAAACTACGGCGGATTAGTGTTTGAAGAGGATGCCTTATGTAATAGGCATGTTCGTCAATGATTACGGGGCCACTACTAAATATTAGGTTTTCTTTATCTCCTTACAGGAGTCAAACCTATAATTTAAATAATTAAAAACCAAAGCCACTGAGGGCACAGTTTGTTCTGTTCTAAGAATCCAAGCAGTAAAGGCTTGCCACTGCGATTGATACTGTCACTTAGTAGACTGGGTGTATTGATTCATGAATTCATTGATCACATCTCTACCATATGGTGCTAGCCATTTTGCCTCCTGAATGTCCATAATGCAAAAGTCAGCGAGGTCTTTAGGTTGCCAATTGTGTCTAAGTGGAAAAACCCCACCGGGAGTGATACCGGGTCCGGGCACCACGTCTTCAATTGCTGGTACCACAACTGCGCCGGCCACAGGGGCGCAATTAGCGAGACTACGCCCCGATAATCCTGTAGTTTGTTTACTACGTGGCACATTAGAGACGCATCTGGCAGCGGAAACAGATAAATGGAACTCCACCTGTTCCAGTCTGTCACCAGTGCATCTGGCCCGCCCGCCGGCGTTATCGTCCGGCGGGTGAGGTACAGTGGGAGTATGTGAGTCTCCTCTGACGCAAACAAATCCACTTGTGGATGGTAAGGCTCAGCAATCATTTGGTCGAAAATGGTTTGCTTGAGCGCCCATTCTACTGTTGTACTCTGTCTCCGAGACAGAGCGTCTGCCCAGACGTTTGCTACGCCTGGGAGATAAGATACGTGAAGCTGAATGTCCAGCCTGTTGGCTAGAATAAAAATGTCTTCTGACACGTTTAGCAACCCCCGAGATCTCGTCGACCCTTGTTTCTGAATACAGTGAACTGCATTCAGATTGTCCATTCTGAAGGCCACCGCCTTGCCCCGTAAAGTAGAGCCGTGAGCCTGAAGGAAATATAAGGGGACTAGTAATTCTTTGACATTGATGTGGGAGATTTCTAAATGGGACCAAAGCCCTTGACCCTGGTGCCCTTGGTTTGACTGAAAACTCCAACCTATTGTTCCTGACGCATCCGTGTCTACCCATACTGTCGGTGGAGGAGAGGTCCATGACATGACTGAGTGTAATGTTTCCCTCTTCGCCCAGACCGCTAGCAAGTTGTGGATTAATTTTGGTATGGGCCATAATTTTTTCGCCGGCAATAGCGGAAAATATTTGTTGCCCTCCAATATTAAACGTTTGACTCTTAACCGGCCCAACTGTACTGTTAGTTGAATCCAGTTGAGAGAGCCGACCAGAGACTCCCAGATTCTCCGTGTCGTAGTCAGACTGTGAAGGAACAGAAACAATTTCCTGCGAAATCTGTTGCGATTGTCCACACTCTGACTCAGAGTGAGAGTAGCTGTGTCCCAGACCAGCCCTATCCACTGAACTACTCTTGAGGGAACAAGGTTTGACTTTACCAGGTTGACCTTGAACCCTAGAGTTTTGACGTTTTAATTTTATGTTGACATGATTTATGCATACTTGTTCCGTCTCTGCCACCACTAGTCAGTCATCTAGATACCACAAAATCCTGATCCCTTGCCTTAACAATGGCATCAGGGCTTGCCAGACTAATTTCGTGAATAAGCGAGGTGCTAGGTTCAATCCAAACGGCATCCTCTGAAAGACATAAGTCTGATGCTTTATTCTTAAGGCCAGAAACCTTTGAAATCTTTTGTTGACCGAGACGTGCCAATACGCGTCCGTCAGGTCTAAAGAACACATCCATCCTCCCGGCGGAAGTGTTAGCCTGATCTGGTTTACTGTTAGCATCCTGAATGACATGTTGTGAATATGTAGGTTCAGATAAGACAGGTCTACGACTGGTCTCATCTGAACACTGTCCCTTTTGGGCACTAGAAATAGTTTGGATGTGAAAACTGGGTAATTTTGAGGAACCGGGATGATGACATTCTTGGCGATCATTTCCTGGACTAGTGACTCCACCTCTAATGAAACTAAATTTGCCTTTGTCGGCTGACGTAAACGAGGTCGCCGGAGCCACTGCCTGGTGATGCCCTTGCGTGCCACCATCCTCGCCCAAGTATTTACTGGCCATGCGCAGTGGCACGTCCGGAACGACCCAGTTAGCAGACAAGGGTTCGCCGGCTGTACTACCCTCCGATCCACCCGCCGTGATACCGGCCCTGGGAGTGAGAGAGACTTTAGTTTTTTGATGGTGGTGGTGGTGGTGGATGCTTAGCCGACTGGCCGGCGTTGGCAGAAGACGGGCCCTGGCCCGGTCTGCTATAGTTCCGTCCTTTATGACCTGAAAACTTACCTTGTTTATACCTGTACTGACCTTGGGGGGAAGTGGCCTTAGGTATCTGAAAGGGCTTTGACCCACCCGGCTGAGCTTTTGCGACTGGCTTGGGTTTGGGAAAGTTAAAAGCAGGTTTCTTAGAAGGGGTGGGACTGTGCTTAAAGACCTGAGCCATATTGAAAACAGTTCTCCACACATCAGGGGACATTAACCCAGTGAGACCCAGCGTCGCACGTGATGCGTCGGCAGTGTTTGATCACCAACTCCCAGCGACGCATCACGTGCGTCCGACATATTAAAATCAGTTACGTGGCTCGTAAGGTAGGAAATGGCGGGAGAATAGGAGGGGGGGTACCGTAGTGTGTGTGGGAGCCGGGCCGGTAGGTGTGAGTGGGCCAAGACAGCCGCGCGGCTGGTGGTGGTGGGCTTAGTGGGGATACTTTACACCCTTAGTTCACCGCCACTTTGAACCTTCATTACTCCGGTCGTATGGGAGCTAGAGGCTTGAGATTTATGTGAGACACTCCTTAGGATGTATGCCGTACAATGCCATACTCAGTTTTCACCCTAGTGCTCCCGGGCGGGTGGTCATGCGGGGGAGACGAACTTTCGACCCCCCCACCGCCCCCCAAATGACCAAGGTGATTTTTTTTTATTTTTCTCACCATTCTCTTCCATTTTGGCTCAACAAATTTTTTTGAGGGCCCCCCCCCCCCAAAAAAAAATATCCGAGGTGATTTTTTTCATTTTTTTTCATTTCTCATCCTTGTCTTCCATTTTAGCAAAAAAAAATAAGAAGTGAAAAGGGCTTGGGACTGGGGTGAACAAAATATTATAACTAGCCGGGGCTCAACGGGTTAAAGAGGGAGTTAGCACCGGTGACATGACCACTTGGTTCGCAATTCTGTCAGGAAGTTTCCTCACCAGGGACATCCTAAGATCCTGTCTCGCCCGCACCGCCTCGAGCAAGGCTGTGCGTATATCCCCCAATGACTGAATCGAAGTCTGAAGGAGTAATCGCCGAGATAGTTCAACCGATCTTCTGGCTTCCGCGTCCGCGATGGCCTGAGTGGATCGTAAGATAGATTTGGCCACCTGGTGTGTAACGATGTACTGGGAAAAAAGTCTATACGCCTTCCCCCTTAGCCTAAACTCCTGGTCTAGGTGAACTGGTGAAGGCGTAGTGAAAGGATCTTTAAGTTCGCATAGATTGATTTTGGGGGCAGCTAAAAAAGCAAACAAAGCAGATGGAACTCCGCCGGCTGAAAAGACTGGCATAGAGAACCAAGAATGGCTGTCCTGAGGGATCTGGTGCGAAGATTTCGAGGTGAAGGTGGTCGCAAAGTTCTGAGCCTCTACCTCCCATTCCACCCAAGGTCCTGGACCCAACTGCCCCACCTTCAACACTGGATTAGCGGCTGTGTCTGTGATCGTTTGTAAATCTAATTCTGGAGTGAGAGCTGACAGTGCTTTTATATCATTAAAACCGTCATGCTTGGTCCAGTCAGAAAACAGTTTTGAAGCTGAGGCAGGGGGCAGTGCAGGCGTAGCTGTATACACAAAAATGTCATGGTGATAATGGTTCGGAATGGCCTTAATATTAACATCAAGTACATTGCTCGCAATATCCAAGGCTCGTAACTTTCTAGATTTATTTCCTTGGATTACCCACTCACGTGGCACTGGAAGTTCTCCTGACAAAGTGGGCATTGCCGTCTCTGGCTTAGTTGGGATCATTTGAACCCATGAGTCATCTGGACCGTATAACAGGGGCATAGCTACCTTTCTTAACGGTGCTCTATCTAGCGGGGGAGGATTCACATCCGTTACCACCCTTACATTAGAAGTAGTCAGTGCCGCCGAAGCAGGCCTAGCGACTATATTAGGTGATATAGAGGGAGGGTGCGGAATCTTGGTCAAAGCAATAGAAGCGATCAGAGGCCGAACACTTGCACTTGTCATGGGAGCTCCCAGTTCCACTGTAGGAGTCTCCGGCTGTTGGCCAAAATGTTTTGTTAGAGCCGTAACTAACAACCCATCTATTTCCTCCGCCGTGACAAATTTGGCGGATGAAGAACTCAGAGGTGAATCATTCCTCTCTTGCGGGTCGTCTAGAACTGAACCCGACTCTTGCACTTCCATGTCAGAGATTATAGACACCTCATCCTTGTCATCTGGCCCATCATGAGAGGGTTCCACCGAAGCCGGAACCTCGTCTTGGTGCCAAGTTAAATCAGGAATGGATGATGGGATCGCAGCGTCCGGGTGGACGTCCGTCCGTACGTCCGTCCGTACGTCCGTCCGTACCTGTGGCTCCTGAACCAAACGTGGGCCTTCATGCCCTGGTTGGGAATAACGCCATACACCCAGGCCTTGGCCCGAACTCCCTTGGGAGTCAGATACACCATCAACCACTGAGCCCCTACTAGATTCTTCTAAAGGGCGATCACTGCCTACTGAACTCTCTAACTCTAAGTATGTAATATCCATTGGTAACCTGTCCGCCGGCAACACCCCCACCACAGTCTCTGACTCCACTCCCGCCCCATCAGATTGGATACTAGATAAGTCGGGAGTAGAGGCAAAAAGTGAGGCACGAGGCTCCGGCGAATGCCGGGAGGCCTTTCGTTCCTTAGAATCTTTCCTGGAAGATTTATGGCTGCGGTGTGACTTAGATTTATCACTGCTCTTAGACTTTTCCGATCTTTCACTAGAGCTGTCCTTGGACTTTTCCTCTTTACTCTTCATTCTTGCTGGTGAAGAGGAATGACTAGGCGGCTGTTGTCGGAGGGGCGACCTGGACCTGGACCGCGCCCGTGACGTGGAGGCTGTCACCGGGGGAGTGGGTTCACGAAGTCTCTTAGAAGTTGTAGGGACCAGAGAAAGTGCTGTACCCTGCCCAGTCTCTGCCGACTTTCGTACAGTTACTCTAGCGGGACGTTTAATAGGGGGGTGCTCAATTAGTAATTTATCCCAAAGAATTACATTGTCACATTGCAGCGCTTTATGAGCCACTGTGGTTGCATAACATGACAACTGCTGCCTGAGCTCCCTCAAAGCGACCGCCGCGGATCTACTATTGTCCCGCAACACTTTGGCACTCAATTGAGTACAGAAGGTACAGTTCCCCGTTACCCACAAACCCCTTGAGCGATCTAAACATTTAACACATCTAATGCAAAGAGTGTGTGCAAAGATAGGGATACCTGAACAGGAGGGAGCAATACACAAGGCAAAAACAGGGTCTATGGTAGCCATGACAGAGACTGGTGGAAAAACACGAACCCACCCCCGGTTTTACTCCAGGTTCTCGAAAGTCTCGCCGGAACTCAGCCCTGGAAAAAAAGAAAAATTTCCAGGAATTAATGCTCATAAGGCTACACCAACAAGTTCGAACACAAGTGTTAGACAACCCGCCGGGTAACGAGACGTAATACACAACTATCCCGGCTCGCTACGCGGAGGGTTCATGAATAAAGATTTCAGAATATCTTAACTTGTCCAAAAGATTTATGCATATCCTCTGACATAATATAAAGACCAGCATGGCTTTTTATAACTGACGCAGTCTTCCCAGTGGTGTTTGTTAAGTTCTTACTGGAAAACCACCCTCAAAGACGCCGGCCCCCGTATTATCTCGCAGATCAAAAACTGGAAAGCCTGTCTTAATGCTAGATCTGGCTTCTCCCGAAGCGTTCTAGATCGCCGTATGTTGAATGGCGGCGATACGTATTGTATCCCTCGATTGTCTGGTTAACTCCACTGAATTATGCAAATCCGTTAATCCTACCCTCCCAAACCAACTTTTCAGTGGGAGACAGTTCGGATTCTTGCCGGGGAGGTCGACGGTACTACAGCTAATTAAGGTGGTAGATGATTGGATGCAAATTCTAGAAGATGGTGATGTAATAGACGTGGTATATTGCGATTTTATGAAGGCCTTCGATAAGGTCCCACATAAAAGGTTAATAGAGAAAGTTAGAAGCTATAATATAGGGGAGAAATGTGTGAAATGGATAGAAGCCTTCCTGAAAGATCGGAGACAGAGGGTATTGGTGAATGGAATAGGCTCGGGGTGGAGGGAAATTACAAGTGGGGTACCTCAGGGATCTGTGTTGGGACCACTGCTGTTCGTTATATTTATCAACGACTTGCCTGAAGTTATAACTAATGGAAGTGAGGTATACCTGTATGCGGATGACACCAAACTGTATAGAAGAGTGAGGAGTAAGGAAGATATGGGTTTGCTTCAAGGAGATGTGGAGGGCATGAAGGGATGGTCTGAGCATTGGTTAATGCCTTTTCATCCAAAAAATGCAAGTACATGCGGATTGGGACCAGCAAGATAGACAAGGTAGGATACAGTATGTATGAAGCGATGGAGGAAGTGAGTGCAGAAAAGGATATAGGAGTAGTGATAGACAATAAGTTAAATTTCTCAGAACATTTAGCGAAAAAGATAAACAAAGCCAATAGAATTGTAGGGCTGATAAGGAGGACATTTGTGTCACTTGACGAAGAAATCTTCAGGAATCTATATACAGCGCTGGTTAGGCCGCACCTGGAATATGCAAACCAGGTGTGGGCTCCATATATGGTAAAGGATATAGAAGCAGTGGAGAAAGTGCAGAGGAGAGCTAGCAAGCTGGTACCAACGTTGAAGAACGCGGGCTATGAGCAGAGGTTGAGGACACTTGGGCTTCCGACACTGGCATATAGGAGAAAGAGAGGGGATATGATAGAGACTTTTAAGATAGTGTCAGGAAAGTACGATGAGGATGTGTGTGAAGGTATCTTCTTGATGCGGGAGGGAACAAGAACGAGAGGACACTCTAAGAAAATTTACAAAGAAAGAAATAGGCTTGAGAAGGCGAAGAACTCATTTTGTGATAGAGTGGTAAATGAGTGGAACGCACTGCCCCAGTATGTAGTCGATTCCGAATCAATAAGGGAGTTTGAAAGTAATCTTGATAAAGCATGGGGAAGACAAGATTTGAAGTTTGATTATAAAACAAAAATACAGAATAGTAAAAATGTTGCGTCTGCTACCGCCGCCGCCAACACCGTGAACGACCGCAGCAGTGCAAGTACTGGTACTGAGCTGGATACACAGGCCTAGTTTGCCTTTTTCCAGAGGATCTACTGTAAGAAACTGTAAGAAAAGGTGCAACCGCCGGGTGTGAATTTTAACGTTAACCCCAAAATTCCTATCCCCACTTTGCAAAAGATCGCCGGGGAGGAAAGACCAATCAACAAACAGCCTAGTTTTACTGGCTTTGCAAAAACCGGGAAAAACTCAACTCAACAAGTGTCCGTATGAACACTTAGTTAAATGGGTAAAGCCATCCCGCCGGGAAACACAGTACGCCTGAACACAGGCCCAACACAGAGACGCAGTCCTGGAGAGCCTCAGGCCACTACTCGCCGGGGAAAACAAGCCTTTTTTAACCACGCGTGATTAAAACTCGGCCACCAGCCGGGTTTTCATGGTGTAACCGAGAAAACCCGCCGGAAAAGGCAACCCACACCGTTCAGATTCAATCTGAACGCACCAAATAGACCGTGGAATTAGCCAAAGCACAACTAACCCAGGACACACAAATAGTCCGTGGAATTAGCCAATACACAACTAATCCAGGACACATAATTATATAGTCCGTGGAATTAGCCAATACACAACTAAACCAGGACACACATGACACAGTAGTACATATTTATAACATAAAACAATAACACTTGTACATGTGGCAAAGCTACGAGAGGCTGGCTAGGCCTAAGCAGACGGAAATACACAGTAAACATGTCGTAATATAAACAAAAAGCACTGAATTATATCACAACAGGAACCACCGTCAACACACCACTGTAGCAAAAACTTCCCGGCAAAGGAAAGAACTGACTCAGGACCCAGAAAAAAATTCACTAAGTGAAGAAAAATACGCTGGGAACGTCAGAGAATAAAAAGCTACCTCATCAGAAAGATAAAAGGCAGCAATAATAACGCGTGATGAAAGCCGCCTGCATCACAAAGCTAGCTAACCGTGAAAAAGTTCACATGTCCACAACAGGACCACGAGGGTACACCCAAAATAGATGCCCCAAACACACGACCCAAAATACACTGCACTGCGGGCAACCCACCCAGGACACTCCTGCTACGCATATCCTAACCTTTCTCGATACATCCCGGAGTAAACAAATGAGAAAAAACTCACTAGGGACGCAACAAATGTGGAACTAGCGGAGCGTGGGGAGGCACGTCCGGGTCGGTTGAGCGCAGAGCAGAGAAGGAAGAATGACGCCTGAGTCAGCGTCTGGGCAAAGATCCACACAAGTACATCCACGATTATATGGAAAGCTTATGAATAGTTATTCTTATTTTCTTTTTGTTTTTTATTTTTACGAAGTTTTTTCGTAGTGAGAACCCAATTTCATAATGACTGAACCATGAGTGAGGTTGCGTGTGCTCATGATGAAGGCTCCTCAAATTTGTTATGCTCTGCGCGGTAGATTCAAAACTACGGCGGATGAGTGTTTGAAGAGGGTGTCTTATGTAATAGGCATATCGTCAATTATGGAGGGGCCACTAATAAAAACATATATGGATATTTACGTTTTAAGGGTTTGTTTACGCTTCTTCTTTTTCGTCTTCTTCTGGAAGACCTCTTTTGCGTGACTGTCAGTCAACAACTGAGACATCTGGTGGCGAATGCAATGAACTATACTGATGGCATCGTGGCCAAAGTAATCACCCTACCTAATTCATGCCAAGAGTACTCGAGTTCACTGACACGTGATGTCTATCGACCAATCAGGTGATGCCATGATTTGGAAAACAGGTGGCCCGGGATATAAGCTGTCAGTTTGACTCTGGCCAGCTTGTGTAGAGGGTGTGAGCCGATCAAAGCTTTTTCCACCGTCTTTAAAAACACTGAGGCTGCTTAAGACCTTTTCGCCTTCCAATAAGTGTAAACTGTCCAAAGTGCAATAACCAGTGTTCCAAATACAGCTGACGAGGACAGCTGGTTTTGAAATGCACATACACTTGTTTTACATAGAAAAATTCGAAACAAAAATCCACCAGCTGTTGACCAAGATGAGTGGTGATCGAGCCTCCAGTGGCCAGCCAGGCAGCCCAGTACCTCCTCTGTTCATTAACCTCTGAAGTGCGCATGGGGGTAATTAGACACCTCTCCCTGTGCGCATGTATTTGAGGTGTTTCCGTCACTAAAATATTCATTGTACCATTAACAGCATTAATACTTATCCATATGCGCCTATTATGGGTTAATTATAAAGGTATTAACCTGAAACAACAATAAAACGAGTGAAAACAGCGTTTGGATGGTCAAAATCGGAGATATAGCCCGCGAGTTGTATAATGTATGGGTGAGGCAAGCTGCTTTCCCGCCAATTTCCCCCAAGGCCACTGAGACACAGTCGATCGATACTCTCTCTCTCTCTCTTGCATTCGCTTGCTATCAGTGATGACCACACCCTGCAACCGGATTTCTAATGTTAGCACGAAAATATACCTCAGAATAAGGGAATAACAGGGAAAATAGGTGATAACTGAAGGAGAGGAGGAAAGTGGGGAAGGAGGGGAGGTAGAGGACTGAGAATTTGCATGGCCCAGGGGCCAAAAAAATAAATTTCGATGTCAAAAGTTGATTTTTTTTTTCTCTGACTCTTAAGAGTCTCCCCGCAGTCCGCCGGGGGAACTCTTAAGAGTCTCCCCGCAGTTCCCGGGTTAAGGTTAGTTGGTTGGTTGGGACAACATAAAGGAGCCGGACCACAGCTAGCTCGGGAATCTTAACCCAGGAACTGCGGGAAGACTCTTAAGAGTTCCCCCGGCGGACTGCGGGAAGACTCTTAAGAGTCAGAGAAAAAAAAATCAACTTTAACCCTCCAGCCCCGGCTATGTATTATATATATATTCCTCGAAACCCGGGTGTTTTGGCCGAAAAACGTCTAGGCTAGGCTACCGTATATTCGTTAATCAGATTGCTTCCCGCACTCCCGCGCATCCCCAAGCATAGCTGTGTTATTTACCTGTAGAATGGCATTAAGTAGAGCTCTCTAAGTCAACTGGTTGAGCTGTGATGATGATTTCATTGGAGATAACTTTATGGCCAAAACAGCCACTTTACACCACTTTTCGATACTTAACAACAACATACAGGCACACACGAACAAGCGACGCTCTCCTTCTTGTGGCCGGAGATGCGGGGCGTCGGTCCAGCCGGCTGTTGTTTACATGCGTCGGACCGACGCCTCGCACACGAAGCTCACAGGCTTTCAACCACTGGCGTTCAAGAGGCCTTCCGGGTACCTGTTATATGCTTTTTTATGGGCGTTCAAGAGGTCTTCCGTGGTGAGAGGGTTAACCCTCCAGCCCCGGGGGCTATAGCTTACGACTGTGCTCCGGTACCGGGTGTTTTGACGATCTTTGTCCTATGTTAACTACTCTGTAAGTCAATGAATATGTCATGTAATGTTGTGAATAAAAAAGAATAATGTTCCACAAACCTTCCTCTGTCGAATGGCGTTGAGTAGAGGTCTCTAGCCCCTCTGGTTGCATAATGGTGAGCGCGGGAAGACGAGTGCTTTTCGGCGGCAAATTCTTCCCGCGTTCGGACGCGTCGCCTCGGCCATGGCTACGACGCACCTAGCCGCTCGCCGCGCCAAAGTATTTATCTCCCTTAGACGATTTTAGTGTTTGATATTGAGAATGTGATGTTTATTTGATATTTTCTAGTTATTTTGAGGCCAATTATATAAAATATGTTTATTAGGGTATCACTGTCACTGATATTGCTAATTTTCACTCGATACCGTACATTTTATTAGTAATTGAGGTAGCTTATTGTTGTATTAGGCACTGATTATTCGTTATCACAGGTGTTTATTATACTTTGGCCATCAAATATTAGGTCTTGTGTCACTTTCACTTTGACAAATATGCTTTAGAGAGTGTCACTGTCACTGATAATGCTCATTTTCACTCGATACCGTACATTTTATTAGTAATTGAGGTAGGTTATTGTTGTATTAGGCACTGATTATTCGTTATCACAGGTGTTTATTATACTTTGGCCATCAAATATTAGGTCTTGTGTCACTTTCACTTTGACAAATATGCTTTAGAGAGTGTCACTGTCACTGATAATGCTCATTTTCACTCGATACCGTACATTTTATTAGTAATTGAGGTAGGTTATTGTTGTATTAGGCACTGATTATTCGTTATCACAGGTGTTTATTATACTTTGGCCATCAAATATTAGGTCTTGTGTCACTTTCACTTAGTTATATGATTTGTAAACGTTTTATATACAATTTATTGTCTTTTTTCACTGATTTATATATTTCTATAGGTTCTAATCATATGAATGTCACTTGGTATATACATATGTGTCACTTTCACATATTATTATGGTGTAATTGTATTTGTATCAATGTTCTCATAATACATGACTTTTGTATTACAATACATTGGTTTTCTTCCACTTTTTGCCTATATATAATTATAGTGTACATATTGTCATTTTATTTGGCAATTTCAGTATGATTATTAGAACTCCAGCTTGGAGTGGTAATCAAAGAAGCAATCTACAGCACAGAGTGCCACCTTGCACTCCACACACTCCAGGGTTGACTTTTTACCTGACCTCGGCTTCACCCTGCTGTTGTAGCAGACATGGCACCGCTTCTGCTGTGTTCTTCCGGATTCATTCTGAGGCAGGGAACCAAGCCTGTGCCTAGTCAAGTATTGAGCAGACTGCAAGCGGTCAATAACGGCGGGCCCAGGATGTGCCACTGCCCTCTGTGGCATAGCATACTTCTCCAGGAGCTCCGTCAACACCTGCTTTTGGAACCTCCGCAGGCTATTGAACTTCATGGGTGTGTTCACATTCCGAAGCTTGTATATGTTGTAGGCATTCAGAACTGACATGTCCACCATATGCAGAAAGAACTTTTTGTACCATCTGCACGAGGTACGCAGGCAGTCAATGAAGCCTATCTGCATGTCGGACTTGTCCACCAGCCTCATGTTGATGTTGTAGTCCAGGACAGCATCGGGCTTGGTCACCCTGGCCTGGGTGCGGCGATCCACCTTGCCAGTCTCCACCATTTCCCCCTTGTGGATGGTGGTCAGGAGGTTGACCTTCCGCTGGTCGTGCCAGTGGATAGCCAGAATGGGCCCCGACTTCTTCTTGAACACATCACCTTTTTTGGTCTTTGGAGGGAAAGGTGGCATGCCCTTCCTTTTCCCTCGTACTGTGCCTACAGTCCCCGTCTTGCGCTCATGCAGGTACTGTGAGAGAGTGGGGGACGTGTAATAATTGTCCGTGTAGAGGACGTGATTCTTATGAAAGTAGCGGTCCATCATGGCTTGCACCACTGCTCCGCCAAAGCCAATGAGGGGGTCCACAAGCAAGTCCCCTTCCTTCCCGCTGTAGACCAGGAAGTCCAGGACATAGCCAGTTTGGCAGTCGCACAGCACAAAGAATTTTATGCCAAAGCGATGTCTTTTTGAGGGGATGTACTGCCGGAAGCTGAGTTTTCCCCGGAACAGCACAAGAGACTCGTCAATGACGACCTTGCGGAAGGGCTTGAAGTAGGAGGTGAAGCGTTCTCGCATCATCTCATACAACGTCCTAATCTTCCACAGCTTGTCTGGGAGGTGGACGTCAAGGTTGGTGACAAGATGGAGCGCTGCGAGGATATCAAGGTACCGGTCGCGAGACATATATTTCCCGAAGGCAGGGGTGGATATCAGATCATTGGTGATCCAATAGTCAGGCAACCTATGCTTCTTGACATGAGGCATTAGCATGGTGAGTGCCAGGAACACCATGAACTCTTTATGAGTCACTGGGGTCCACTGCCTCATGTGGCCCTTGGTCACCTTTCCCAAAAAGTGGACCTGGAATTGGTGCTGCTTATTTGTCTCTTTGACAACATAGCCTACCACCTCCTCATCAAAGAAGGCCTCAAACAGTTCGTGTGGTGGAGCATTGGGGCCTGCAGGAAAATTGGGGGTAACGCCGGAACCCTCCAGTACCTCATCAAAAGCTGGCACATCAGGGTTGTATGCATCCTCATCAACTACGTCTTGCCACTGAAAAACGTAGAATGGGTCTTGTCTACGCTGACGAGGAGCTCCAGCTGGTGGCCCAGCACGCCCACGGCCAACTCGGGAGGCGCGCGCCCTAGGGCGGCGAGGGCGGCGGCCAGGGCGGTGGGCAGCACGACGGGCAGCACGACGCCGGGCCAAGCGGATGGGTCGAGGGTCGTCGATGTCCATATAGTCATCGTCAGAGTGGTCGTCTTGCCCTGACGGTGGACCTATGTAATCATGGCCAGAGTCTTGAGAGAGGTGCCCTTCATCATCAGTGGCCCCCACATAATCTGGCGGGGAACCAGTGATGCGTGGGCGGCGTGCGGGTGGGCGAGGTGGGGAAGGAGTGGCAGGTGAGGCTGTGTCCCCCCGAGGTCCCGGGCTCCTTGGCCTGCGACGAGTGACAGAAAGCAATGTTTCACTGTCACTAGGGCCAGGTATTGGTGATGCGAGCTCAAAGACTTCTTCAGGAAGACATGTTGAAGGCGGGAGAGGTGGGGAGGACCGTGGGGAAAGTTGCGGGGACGTATGGCTGGGGCCGGCCGGGGTGGACGCCGCGGGAGCCTCGAACAAAACTCTCTTACTTTTCTTAATTTTCTTGGTATATTTCCTACCTTTCCCCTTTTCGGCAGCAGTATGTCTCCTGTCGGGGGACCTAGGAGGCAAATAGGCCGAAAGTGTGGGGTCCTCAACCCTTGGCAATGGTGGGGGTGGTGGGGAAGAATACGGGGCATCCGGGTCATCTTGGGTGGCGTTGGTAGATAAGGGAGACAATGGCGGACGAGAAGGGTCACCACGCTGACCCTCACTCACAGCCTCATCCTCACCAAGTAGTTTTGCTTGTTCCCTAGCTGCCGCGGCTGCCTTCTCAAGTATTTTCTGCTTATACAAATGTAGCTTGAAAGGCGATTTACCTGGGGAAGGGCTTGGCGTCGTGTCACTTAAGCGAAATTTGGTGAGTGACCTTGAACTCTTCCACTCGCTCACTCTCTCAAGTTCACTGTCTTTAGGTAAACCAGCTTCCTCAACAACTGGTACATCACCTTCATCACTCTCATCACTGTCATGTTCTCTCGCAAATCCCAGGAATTGCTCCTCTTTATCACTCTCATGGCCATAATCACTCGACTTATAATTACTGGAGTCGTCACTGACTTCATCATCAACATTATGCTTGGCATCAGCTCGCTCATAAAGTCTCAATGTCGTCTCAATACCTCCGGGAGATAACACATTTAGGCGATGGCGTCGGGGTAAGGCGCGACGAACAAGCAAGGGCGTCGTAGGAAGCACGGTATCGGACACAGCGGAATCACTATTTGGCGTACTGTCCATGATGGCGTCGGGGTAGATACTGTTGCTGTGGCGGAGTTTACGCCTGGTGGCGCCACCTACCGTCCCACGATACCGAAAATGTACGCGCGGCATTCGAAAGCACGCATGCAAGCAATGGGCGTTCAAGAGCCCTTCCGGGTTGCGCGGGCAGAGGTTGTTATGGGCGTTCAAGAGCCCATCCGGGTTGGAGGGGTTAAACATCGATTTTTTTTTTTGTTTTTTTTTGTTTTTTTGGCCCCTGGGCCATGCAAAATATCACTCCTCTACCTCCCCTCCTTCCCCACTTTCCTCCCCTCCTTCAGTTATCACCTATTTTCCCTGTTATTCCCTTATTCTGAGGTATATTTTCGTGCTAACATTAGCGAGTTGCAAGCAGGGCATTGTTATCAGTGTTAGCAAGCGAGTGCAAGAGAGAGAGAGAATATCGATCGACTGTGTCTCAGTGGCCTTGGGGGAAATTGGCGGGAAAGCAGGTTGCCTCACCCATACATTATATAACTCGCGGCCTATATCTCCGATTTTGACCATCCAAACGCTGTTTTCACTCGTGTTATTGTTGTTTCAGGTTAATACCTTTATAATCAACCCATAATAGGTGCGTATGGATAAGTATTAATGCTATTTATGGTAAAATGAATATTTTAGTGATGGAAACAGCTCAAATACATGCGCACAGGCAGAGGTGTCTAATTAACCCCATGCGCATTTAAGAGGTTAAGAGCTGAAATGTATTATTTAGTAGTAGCCTCTACATTCCAACGTAGAGCTATATACTTATCGTATAATTTTGCTCCGCTCTAGAGCGGGCAATTATCGAAATCACTAGCGTGATAAAAACGATAACATCTAGAGTAGCACCTTACTCTCTCTACTAGGTACGTTGTACATACTTTGGAGGCCACTATTTGAAAAGGAAAATAAGAAAATATTTATGAGAAAGAAGAGAAAATTACAGGATTTTAGGCCATCCTATCTGGCTCCTTCAGCCGTCTTGACGGATCCACCCCACTCCCCGACAGGGTTCATTGGGCATTCCTTTTCGCGCTCCTCCAGCCTACACACACGCTGTTTTCTATGCGCCCAATTTTTTTGCTTCTACTCCTGTCGCCTACCCTTTGGGTGAGTTGTGGGCCTTATTTATGGTGCCTAAGGTTATTAGACAGATGATCTGTTCAAATGGGCTCTTAGGTGTGTTACTTTGAGTATGGCGTCGAAACTGGTTGGTCACGCTTCTGCGCATGCGTCGCCCTTCGGCGAGTGTTATTATTTAGGCCTTTGCCTGTTTTTATCATAATTTTCACTTGCGGTGGCTTAGTTTTGTTTACCTGGAAGGTTCTATTACGCTTTGTGCTTATTTTCTGCTTTCATTGCGTGTTTTTTGCGAAAAGTTAGGCTAACTTGTGCACTTTCGTTTGTGATGAAGGGGGCATAGCCCCCCTTGCCTTGACAGGTTATTTTGGCCTTATGTTTTGCTTACCTTCACATGAATATTTCGCATTGGAGTGTGCCCTGTGTTTTTTGTTTTTATCTGCCACTCTTCCAAGGCTAGGCCCCCTGTTAATAGCCTAACTTTTAGTTGGAGGGGGGCGCCAGGGCTAGGCCTCATGTTCCTAGCCTAACTTTTTAGAAGGGGGAGAAGGGACTTTTGGTGGACCGTCAATGTTGCCTCGTCGCTCTTGCTTGCCGATCTATGGTTTTACTAAACCACCTTAGGCTCGCAGGGGTATGTCGCTTTGGTTTTCTAAACCTTCTGTGGGGCACCCTTTTTTCGTCTGACGCTCGCTCCCGCGCTGTCTCTCCCTTATTTTGTTGGCGCTCCCCTAGGCCTTGAGTTCATGAGACACAGTCTTCCCCTTAATTGAACTCTCTCATACATTGAGGTCCCCGCGGCACGGTCTTCACCTCCTTTGAGCTCTGCGATGCCTTGAACTGTCGTCCCTTCCACCCTTTTTGGTGACGCGGGTCTCTGGGAAGGGCTCCGCGCCCGCTCCGCCCTGCTGCGTGGACAAATCCCGCTCCAGGTCAGTCCTATGCTTCCGACATGTTCTCTTTTTTGGCTGCTGTGGTCGGGTCACTCTGGACCCGCTCCGCCCTAGGATGGTACTATCCGTCTCTAGGTCAGTCCTCTGCATCGCTCTGTTTTCTTTTTGCTCATGCAAGCTCCCCTGCCAGCTGTCCTGCTGTGCACTTGGGTTGAGCCTTTTGGTTGGTATTTACCTCCATCTCCCTTTCCGCTCGGGGGCGGACAAATCCGCTCTGGAGCGGACATCTCCGCTCTGGTGCGAGCATCTCCGCTCTGCAGCGATGTCTATTCCGCTCTGGACAGGGCCCCCTTGGGCTCCTTCTTCACTTTGGCTTCTACACTGGGTCTCTCCTCCACCTGTTCCGCTCTGGAGCGGACACCAGTCCCGCTCCTGGTCGGTCCTAGGCCTTCCCTCCTGCTGCCCTAGCCCTCCTGTTTTCACCTGGTTCTACTCTACGATTGTTCCGCTCTGGAGCGGGCGCCAGTCCTGCTCCAGGTCGGTCCTCGGCCTTGCCTTCTGATGCCCTGGCTCTCTTGTTCGCTGTGTGCATGCCTTTCTCCTTTGCCTAGACTGCCATTGTCATGCATGCATGCCCCGCTCTGGAGCGGGTCTGTCTGCTCCGCTCTGGTGCGGACTTTCCCGCTCTAGAGCGGACTTGCCCTCTCGGCCCTGGCACAAATATTTTGGCCAATATTGCCTTGTTTGTACTTGGGGTTTGTCGGTTACAGTGTCTCATAACCTTCTCCTTTACATCAGGCTGTGTTCCCGCTCTGCACTGCTGGGTCCCTTGGCCTGCCATCTCCTCTTCGGTCCCTTCACCCTCAGGTACCCTTTTCGGTTCTTATATGGCTGGCATGCTTTATTTCAGGGTGTTTGAACCTGCACCTTGGTCTTTTCTGACCTGGGTTTTTGGGGTTCTTCGGGCTGTTGCTGCTTATGATGTATGCTTGGCCCTCCCACATGGGGGGGTCCGTCTCCGTCCTTCTCCACATGGGGGGGGGGGTTATTACTTTTATGTACCTATCATAATGCATGGTATCTTTTGTGTGTTTTTTGCGCATACTGTCATACCTTCCTTCAATTTATGCATCTTCTTTCTCTGATCTTCGTCTGGGACATCTTTCATTTCTCCCTTCGCTTGCTGTGCGGATGTCGCTCCCTGCCTGCGCGCGCCATGGGTGTGCCCGTCCGGCTATGGGAGCTGGGCATACTGAGTGCCCCGCCCATGCTGCGTGCTACTGCCGTGATGGCTTCACCCCCAGACGGTGTGGCCCGTGTCTCGTCAACGTTATGACGATTGCGTCTCGCTCTACTTCACCGGATGCTGAGACGGCACGGGTCCACCTCACCGCTGCAAGGTCGGGCGTGGCTCGGTCTGTTATGGCCATTTACACCGGGCCCCCGCTTCATGGACGAAGGGGTTCGCGCCTTGCTGAACCTTCCTCTGGTGTCTCCGCGCCCTGTGATCCCCGCTTCGCAGGTCCCTCGGTCTGGTGTGTCTCCGTTATCGGCGGTCACAGTGGGGTCGATGCGGCACCACTCAGCTTCTCCACGTCGCCGGAAGTCTTCGACGTCCCGCCGCCCTGCAGCTTCCGACCCCACGTCTCTGGGCTCGACGACTTTTCGCCCTAGGATGGCGATGCCTCCCCCGGTCCGTGTTCCTGCTGGTGTTTCGGCCTTCTCACCTGGTCGTCGTACCACCCTGAGCTGCTCAGGGAGATTGGGGCGTCGCAGGCCGCCGGACATCTACCGTCGGCTCCTCCGCCATCGTTGCCGTTGGCTCTGCTACCACCGTTACTGCCTACTCCACCTCCTAAGACGGCGGGGGCTCTGTTTGCTTCGGCCTCTCCTCTTCTTGTCCGCGATGGTCTCCCGGATTCTCCTGGCTTTGTCGGGTCTGCCATTCCGTGTGGCCTGCCTTCTCCGGCTCGGAAGAGTGGACCCGTACCTCTGGCAGTGCAAGGCGCCAGTGTGGCGGTTTTAGGGTCTGGTCAGGTGGGGGCTGCCTGTGACCTCGTGGGACTGAGTGGCGGGAGCGATGAAGTGTACGATGCCGTAGTGGTTGAGGACTCGCCACGGGAGTCTTTCTCCTATACTCCGTCACCTCGTCGGTCGCCCAGCCGTAGGAACCGTCGCCGGACCATCTCTTCATTTTCCTCGTCACCGACCGAAAACCCTGGATGGGTCCTTCCTATTCGGGCCATCCAGGAGGCCCAGGTTGGGGCTGAGGAGGCTAACGCTGCACGGTTTGCCTCCTTGCACGGGATGTTTGCACTGATGGCGGGAGGCTTGGAGCGTCCTCCTCCCATTCCTCCTGTGCTTCAACCTTGCGTTTTGGTTGTTCGACACTATTGCCTCCTAGGCTTGCTCTTGCTTGCCTGTCTTCGGATTTACTAAACCTTCTTGCAGGGCACCTGTTTTCGTCTGCTTCCAGCTCCTGAGACACAGTCTTACCCTCCATTGAACTCACCAATACCTTGAGTTCCTGAGCCGCAGTCTTCACCTATATTGAACTCACCAATACCTTGAGGTTCCTGAGCCACGGTCTTCACCTACATTGCGCTCTCCTGTACCTTGAGGTTCCTGCGACACGGTCTTACCCTACATTGAGCTCACCAATACCTTGAGTTCCTGAGACACAGTCTTCACCTACTTTGACCTCGCTCATTCCTTGCGGTTCCTCAGGCACAGTCTTCCCTACATTGGGCTCCCCACTACCTTGAGGTTCCTGAGACACAGTCTTAACCTCCATTGTGCTCACCAATCCCTTGGGATGTCTTTTTCCTTCCACCCTCCCCGGTGCCGCAGGTCTCTCGGACGGGCTGTACTCAGCTCGCTCCACCCTGGTGCGTGGATGACTCCCGCTCCAGGTCGGTCCTATGACTAGACACATTCTCTTATAAGACCGCTCCCTTTATTACTGCAATCTGCCTGACGTCCTTCAACGGTGTCTTTGGCTTTGCTGGGCGGGACCCTTTAGGCCTCTCCACTTCAGTTGGGAATGTTTTTATTACGGGCCTCTGGCGTCTGGGCTAGGGCCTCACGGGGCCCGTTCCGCCCTAGGGTGGGCTCTCTCCTCCTCTCGGTCGGGCCTATGCTTTGCCTCTGTTCTTTACCCACGGACGCTCCCACGTCAGCTGTGATACTAGACCATTCAGTTGGGATGCTTGGATGTACATATCTGATGTTTTTACCCAGGGAGGCTCCCACGTCGGCTATCGTGCTAGGCGATTCTTTTGGGACTCTTGGATGTTCCTGGCCTTTCGCCTTTACTGGTACCTACGGGCCTCTGACGTTTGGCTACCCTACGCCCGCTCCTCCCTGGTGCGGCGCCTCCGCTCTGGAGCGGTGACTGTCTTTTTATTTCCGTGGATGCTTCCACGTCAGCTGTCCTGCTAGTCTCTTCTGACGGAACTCTTGGGTGTTTTCCCTTTCACCCTTCCTGATGCCTCAGGCCTCTCCCATCCGACTGCACTACATCTGCCCCGCCCTCGAGCGGAAATTCCCGCTCTTGGCCAGTTCTCTTCCATACTTCTCCTGACACCATCCCGGTTCCTCACCTGTCCTATGCCGCTCTCCGCTCTGGAGCGGAGCTTACTTTCTGCTCCAGAGCGGGATTTCCGCCCCAGCGCGGAGCGGGCCGTTCGGGGCCCCCTCCACTCTGGGTCGGTTCTCGGTGGACTTTGCCTTGCCTCTGGATGGGCCCTCCGTTGCAGTCATTCATCTTACTACTGGCTCCGTCTCGCTCCCTTGCCTCCATAGGCTAGGTCATTCATCTTCCTACTGGCACCATCTCGCTCCATTGCCTCCCTCGGCCTCCTGGGCCGCTCCTGCAGCGTGCAACGCTCTCCGCTCTGGTGCGCAGCTTCCATTTCCGCTCCAGGGCGGTGAGGGCCCTTCCTCCTACATTCCGCTCCAGAGCGGATTTTCGCTCCGGAGCGGAGGGGACCATTCTGGACCACTCCACTCTGGGTCGGTGCTAGGGTGCTTTGCTTTACCTCTGGATAGGGACTCAGTTGCAGTGGTTCACGGACTTCTCTTTTTTATCAGACTGTGCTCCCACTCTACTCTGATGGTAGAGTGGAGAAGAGGCGTCTTCTCCTCTTCAGTGCCTTCACCCTTTGGGTATTCTTATTATCCTCTTCAATTATAAAGCTTTCATACCTTCCTTCTGGGGATTTGCGCCTGCCCCTTGGTCTTTTCTGACCGGGGTTTTTTCGGGGTTCTTACTCTTGCTGGTTCGCCTGGTCTCTCCCTGACCCTCCGCATGGGGGGTCCCTCTTCACCCCTCACCTCGCCCAGGGGGGGGGGGGGGGGGGATACTTACTTTCATGAAAGGTACTCAATTTTCGAGGTGTAGTGAGCACTTTTGTGCATCCTTCGGCCCTTGTGCCTGTTAATTTTCGGGAGTTTTCTTCCAGTATTTGTGCACCCGTGAATTATCCTCCTGTATAGCCCTCCGTTCGAAGGGTCCTCCTTTTTCGTCCTTTCCTTCCTACACAAGGGAAGGGGGTAATCTCCTGTCACGGATTTACCGGTTTTTCACATTATTGTGCTTACACACAATTCCTGGGCTTCCTACATGGGCCGGCAGTATCTTTTTCCTTTCCGATTGCGAGGAGGATATCACTTCCTTCCTGCGCACACCATGGGTGTGTCCGTCCTGCCATGCCCGTTGGACGTAGGGAGTGTCCTCCCCTTATCTCATGCTACGGCCGCGATGGTTTTCACCCTCGGAGGTATAGATCGTGGCTCGTGGGTATTGTCCTTTGTGTCTCATCCTCCTTACCCGGACACGGATGAGGCGAGGTCTCGCCTCTGCACTATGTAGTCGGGAATTGCTCTCTCTGTCAAGGACCACTTCCATTGGATTCCACACTTCGTAAGACGGAGGGGTACGCGCCATGCGTCCCCTTACCTCTGCTGTCTCCGTGGCGCCAGGCCGCCTTTCCTCCTGTGCCTCGTTCGGGCGTCCTCGCGGTTTCCGAGGACGCCGAAACGACGGTGTGACATCGCTCTCCTTCCCCATATCGCCGACGATTCCCGACTCCTCCGTCCGGTTCATGCCATACACGTGGCTCTGGACGAGGCTCGGGAGCCCGTCACACTGCATGCAACCTCCCTGCCCGGGCCTGCCGCCCTATGGGCGGATGCTCTGTCGAAAGGACAGAGCGCCCGGGTAGTATGGTATTCCCAACACACCGTGTTCGACGACCTAGCGGCCTCCTGGAGTGTTCCACAGGTGGCCTGGTTCGCCTCATGCGAGGCGACCGGGTTGCCTGTGTTCCTGTACCGCTGGATTACTCCTCCGGCGGAGGTACCGGTCGCGTTCAGCAAGGACTGGCGCAGGTGGCGGTCGGTTTATGTGTGTTCCACCAACCGCCGCCCTTTTTGACGTGCAACGTCCTCCACAGGCTGAGAGGGTACCAGTGCTTCGTTTGGTTGTCGCGCCCATCCGGCCGGCCCAAGCCTTGTCCGCTCGGCTGAAGCGGTGGTACCCGAGTCCAGTTCCCCTAGCGATCTCCGATTTCCTCTTGGTATCGATTGGTGTCCTAGGGACCTCGTTCGCCTTCACGTCGTAGATGTTGTGTGGCAGGGTGGATGCCTAAGTTTTGTCGTTCTTTGAATGTCAAATCCTCTCCCCTGGGTTCATTTTACATGGCAGACTTACGGATCTCACTGATGCGGTTTTCCTTCTTGGTTCCCTACCCATCACGGACGCGACCGTCGGTGGCGTTCGTGTTTCACTACCTCCATTGGTTAATATTGAGAATATTGTACCAACATCTGCACCACTCTTACGAACCGCCTGTCGGCCATTCGGGTACCGTTTGAGACTTTCACGGGGTTGGTCGTTCCTCCCTAGGACTTGGGTTCTTTTTGCGATCCTGCTTTATGCTTCGTCCGACGCCGCGTCAGCTTCCTCCTCAGTGGTTTCTGGCGGAGGCTCTCAAACTGCTCTCGTCTGCCTCTTACGCTCATTACACCACGCCTGAACACTTCCGTGACATGACATTGTTCTTTATGGCTTTGGCGACGGGTGCAGGAGTCCCCGGCGATGACTGCCAGGTCTAGGGACCGACATTCATTACATCGTTCTCCCGTCCTTGAGTCAGTTACTTTGGCTCCGTCTGTTCGTTTGGTTGCTACAACCGTACGCGACACTCCCGTTTTTATGCTTTTCCTGTACCAGCTTTCAAACATGGTAGGGTTCATCATCCGTTATGCCCGGTTCAAACCCTACATCCGTATGTGTACTCGACCGGGCCAGTGTCGGGGTTGCCTTTACGGGTGGCGCCTACGACCTGTAGGAGACTAGGTCGACGTGCTGTGGGACTTCGCCTGTGTCGGTAGTTTCGGGCCAGTAACCCTTACGTTCTGGACGCAGCTCATGTTGTCCGTTCGTACGCTGCTACGTTCAGATTTTACATAATCTTTCTCGACCGAACGTTGCCGACACGGGGCTTTGGTCTTCCCCCACCACGTTTTTCTCCTCCTCTCTGGCCATGTCCACAGGCAGGCCGGGACGTCCTTGTCGTGCGTTGGGCCAGCAGGTTCACTCAGGGTCTACCTGCAGCGTTCCTTCTGTCTCTTATCCTTCTCCCTTCTTGTTCTTCTTTTATTGGGGGAGGGGGGGGGGGGGGGTATTGCACTATACCCATACTTGCACCTAAGTTAAAGGATTAATAACTAGGTTAAGATTTTGATATAATTTCTCGTCTTAAAGTATACTACGTTCTGTTGGTAGGTCTTGGCCTCATACCACTGAACTTTTCTCATGGCTTTCAGTGCTGGTCACTGTGTATGCTCATGTCTTTTCTCGTCGCCCCCTGTACGGTCCTCCTCTTCGACGTATGTCAGTATTTACTCATTACGTTCTGGGTCTTCCTGCCTTCGTCCGGAAGGAAGGGGGGGGAGGGTTGCAGCAACCTGGACTTCATATTTTATGATGAAATCCAGCATTCTTTGTCTTAGGTTAGTTATCCCATGGCATAATACTTGACTGTACTTGACCTCTTTTGATATGCACCTGTCAGTACACTCTTTCTATAAACTCTCTTGTTTAAGTCGGTCTTTCCATGGTCCTGATATTTCCTAAGGGCTACAGTTTGTGTTTTCAGCTTGTATGTCCGCCTCCAATTTGGTACTCTAGCTCTACGTTGGAACGTAGAGGCTACTACTAAATTGGGAGGTTTAACGACCCTCCCAATACCAAATGAGGTAAACCTCCTATTTGGTCGTAGCCTCGGAGTATCCAACGTCGTAGTATCCCGCCCTCGCGCCGTACCCCTGCCCATCCAATCTTGTCTCTTGTGACTTGATACCGGGAATGCCCAATGAACCCTGTCGGGTAGTGGGGTGGATCCGTCAAGACGACTGAAGGAGCCAGATAGGATGGCCTAAAATCCTGTAATTTTCTATTCTTTCTCATCAATATTTTCTTATTTTCCTTTTCAAATAGTGGCCTCCAAAGTATGTACAACGTACCTAGTAGAGAGAGTAAGGTGCTACTCTAGATGTTATCGTTTTTATCGCGCTAGTGATTTCGATAATTGCCCGCTCTAGAGCGGAGCAAAATTATACGATAAGTATATAGCTCTACGTTGGATACTCCGAGGCTACAACCAAATAGGAGGTTTACCTCATTTAGTATTGGGAGGGTCGTTAAACCTCCCAATAAGGGAGAACAAAAATAAAATAAAATACATAGGCCTACTGTAAAACAATAAGTTTTTCAGCCAGTACCCAACCAGCGGGGGTGTGGGGGCGGCAGCCCCCACCAATAATACTAGGTTAGGTTAGGTAAGGTTGTTAGGTTAGGTTAATGTTAACCCCATTCTTACTAGGTTAGGTTAGGTAAGGTTGTTAGGTTAGGCTAATGTTAACCCCATTCTTACTAGGTTAGGTTAGGTAAGGCTAATGTTAACCCCATTCTTACTAGGTTAGGTTAGGTTGGGTTGTTATGTTAGGCTAATGTTAACCCCATTCTTACTAGGTTAGGTTAGGTAAGGTTGTTAGGTTAGGCTAATGTTAACCCCATTCTTACTAGGTTAGGTAAGGTTGTTAGGTTAGGCTAATGTTAACCCCATTCTTACTTCGTTAGGTTAGGCTAATGTTAACCTTATGAAAACCCAAACAAAGATTTTATTAGGGTTACTGTGTAATTTTAACATGAACATTAGTAAAATCCGAGCCAAGTTTCGTCAAAACTTGGCTCGTGTTTTCGAAATGTCGGGTTATATGGGTATGGAAATTTACAAAACCCGAGCCAACATGTTAATAAGGTTACTGTGTTATTTTCATTTTTAAATTAGTTAAATCCGAGCCAAGTTTCGTCAAAACTTGGCTCGGGTTTTCAAAAAGTCGGGTTTTATGGGTCTGGAAATTGACAAAACCCGAGCCAAATTTTGGTTACAAATGTGTATTATCGTGTTCTATACGCTTTTTACCCCACAATTTCCCTGATCTTCATAGCCCTCCCCACTATCGGGGGGCGTGTCTTTAGATTGATGGATAATGGGTAAATGCTTAATTCCCATTCAATTTCATCACTAGATTCCACTAAAACACCAAAAACAAAATCAAAATACAAAAAAAAAAATACCTGAAAAACACGTTGCGTCTCCTGTATATTAACCAATAATTGAATATCTATAATATATTTTTTTTCTCCAGTAAGCAGAATATATTTTTTTACAATTGGCACTTGTAATTCTCTTTAGATTTTTTGTAAGGCTTGTATCACACAGGTGGTTTTTCCTCAACTCTGGTCTGACAGCTTGTGTTTAGCTTTTATAATATTGGGGCACTTAAATTTATTTATCTTCAGTTTAGCTTCTGATACCCATTCATAGTATCCTAAAAATCTTACCAGGAAATTGTTGGCCATTAAAATGTAAACATTAAATTGCTTGTGTGTGACTCCCTTAGTAGATAAAATGATAATGTGAACACTTTTTATGAAACAGTAGTACAGTAGATACTTCAGTGACATAATCAGTTTAATTTACAATAATATATTATAGGTTTGAGTCCCGAAGGGAAGCAGGAAAACCTAATATTTAGTAGTGGCCCCGGAATCATTGACGACATGCCTAATTAAGGTATGGCACTCTTTGAACCCGCACGCCGTTTAAAACACCCGCCCAGGAGAAAGAGAATCCATATCATTGTAAGCGTACTATCAAAATACTTACGGACTCGTCCTTATGATGCAGTTACCACTAAGAGAAAACTAGTAAAAAATAAAGTAATAATAATAAATCAGATCTGTATCCGTACTACGCTTCCCGCAGTTCAGATGTTTCTTAGCGTCGCTTGCCCGCTAGCTGCGCATCGCTTTGCCCTTACTGATATACCAAGATTAACACAGACATTAGAACGAATGGGAAGGGGATGGAAGGGAGGGCCAGAATCGTCAATGATTCCGGGGCCACTACTAAATATTAGGTTATCCTTCTTCCCTTCAGGACTCATGCCATTACATGCCATGACTTCATATATGAGCCATACCGGTCCCAATTCAATATGGCAGTAGGGGTAACCGGTACCGGCAATGACAGGGTTCCTTCTTGACTAATGTTACAACCCACAGTGGTGTCCCCTCCTATTGAGCCCCCTATTGGGCCATGATCAGGCCATAGCATTTGGTGAGGTAGCCATATGGGCCCTCCCCACCAAAGCGAAGAAGCAACTAAGGACACATATGAAATCCCTCTGGTAACTAGATCACTGGGGTTGTCCTCTGTGGACACATAACGAAAATGAGCGCCGGGGACTAATGACTTTATCTCATCAACTCTATTTTGAACATATATAGGCAAAATCTTTTTACTAGACAACCAGCATAGGGTTATCTGGCTGTCCGACCAGAGGTATACTTTCTCTATAATCAGCTCGTCCGTGTAGGCCTCACATATATAACATGCGAGACGAGCTGCGAGAAGAACAGCAGTCAACTCCATCTTAGGTATGGTGAGGGACTTAATAGGCACCACCTTAGCTTTGGCCATTACTAACCTACTCACCTCATCACCAACCGCATAGGCCGCTACACCATATGCTACTGAGCTAGCGTCACTAAATAGGTGCAGCGTAACCCTCTTAGAATAAGTGACCTGACGGAGAAACATGATACCTGTACTATCTATCATATCGTTATAAATACCCTGCCAGTTAGCTCTCATGTCATCTGGAATGGGGAAATCCCGCCCACACTCTAATCTCCACAAGTCCTGTACGAACCTTCGTGCCCGGATGGTTACCGGTAGCAACACTCCTAGAGGATCGAACACACTCGCGGTTAGACTTAGAGCCTCGCGTTTCGTAACCAATGCAGGGCTACTTCCGCGGCAATTAACCTGTAACATATCCTTATTAGTTAGCCACCCAACGCCAAGCACCCTAACCCCGTCCTGTTTGGCGGAAGCTATACCCATCAGGTGCAACAGTTCCCGCAAACTCTCATTATTTGTGACCCACTCACGTAAAGACAGGTTAGCGCTGGAAAATATTCTACGGGCATCCCAACATTGTTGTTGCAAATCACCTACATCATCACCAGTCCCCTGTAAGTTATCAATATACAACCCCCTTTTTAGCTTATTAACTACTTCACTGTTCTCCTGTATCATAGACAGGTGTTTTTGAATGGTAGCATTAAGGAGGAACTGGGAACAGGTGGCCCCGAACAGAACTGCACAGAACCGGTAGACAATGTAAGGACTTGCAACATCCAAGGGATCAACGGGCCACAGAAACCTAGTAGCATCCCTATCTTCTCACTCAACCCCACAATGAGAAATGCTTTGTCAATATCACTCACCCAGGCAAATTGATGGCATCTAAAGCGCAGAAGCACCTGGGTGAGGTCAGCCACTAGCGATGGACCTGTATGGAGACAGTCATTCAGACTGAACGCCTTCTCGTCCATCCTAGCCGAACAGTCAAATACTATCCGTACAGGCGTAGTAACACTATCCTTGGTAATACCATGGTGAGCCAAGTAGTGAATGGGATGACCAGCTTGATTCCTGTTTTCTACCCTTTCAATAAACCCCCTTTCTATCTGATTATCCAGAACCTTTGTAGACTGTTGACAGTAGTTGGGATCCTTTATAAACTTACGCTGCAAGCCTCTCATTCTGCCCAGGGCTAACTTAAAGTTATCAGGTAATTTATCTCTGTTATCTCTCCACGGCAGTTCCACTATATACTGTCCCTCTGCTTCGGAATACTGTACCGTTTCAGAAAATCTATTTAAGACTCTCTCCCCACCCTTACCAGTCTCATTAGGACTTATACCAATATGGTCCAAGTCCCATAGAGCTGTCAGATCCTTTAATTCTGGAGATTTACTGCCAATATCTTCCTGTATCTCCACTAAAGGGTCTACTGCTAACTTAAGAACAGTGACTAACTCTACATGGGTCTCTTCTATATCTGACTGATAAGTGCCACTCAGTGCATAACCATAAATTGTGGGTAACATAACTATACTTCCTTCCCTGACATAGCCTGAATGTACAAAGTGGTAATAAAAGTCCGCCCCAATCAGTAACCCTATCATATCTCCATCAGTGATACCTGGATCTGCTAATTTGTAACCCCAAGCCTTGATAGCATTTACCTCCATCTCTAATCCTCTCCCTGGCTTGTATACTGGTAACTCCTCCACCACAACGGCTCTCAATTTACGCACCCTTCTTCTGTGATGATAGGTTAACTCTACTATTTCATACTCAGTACTACCAAGTGAGCCAGTAAATCCCTGGAGCCTTAGCTGTTCTTTACTGACCCTAACGTAATCAAGCTGCGATAAAGCAGAGCGCAAGATGAAGGTACGCTGCGAACATTGGTCCAACAAAGCTCTTACTTTACTGGTATGCCCGTTTCTGTCGGTCAAGGGAATCTGAATGGTAGGCAACAACACTGCATTATGGCCCGAAGCCACAACCATGGTCACTGTTGGTTCAGGGGCCACTGGTTGTCCAGTTTGTTCAAGGCGTGGCGTCGGACACAAATAATTAAAATGTTTCTGTTGGCAGAATCGGCACGGCCTAATTTTAGGGTTAGTACACCCCTGGCTGCCATGTTCTGACGACAGGCACCCGACGCACAATTTCAACTGCCTTGCTCTATTGGCCTTGGCGGGACTGTTCTTGTATTTTGCACACTTTGCCCAAAAATTTCCTGTCTTTAAACACAACTTACATCCATACTTCTGCTTGGTATCGGGTTTCTGATACACTGCATATGCTGCTGTGGCAGTCGCCCCAAACTGTTCTAGTGGATTATGTTTACTTTCAAGATTGCACACTTCAGTCTTAAACACACGAACATACTCATCCACATCCAGCCAGTTGTCTTTTAATTCACGCTTAATCACTTCAGAGAGTGCACTAGGAAGTTTATTATGCAACAGTACTGCACACATTTCACTTACTGTTACATCCATAGAGCGTAATGACTCTAATGCACACTCAAATGACGCGGAAAAATCTTTCAGAGCACCTACCTCCTGGCTAGGATGCGGGAGATTACACAGTTTCGCTATGTGAGCTGCTTTGATGCGATCCTTTTGACCATAACTGTTTTTCAGTATAGTGACCGCTGGTTCATAACTTGCAGCGACCAAACTAAACCCACTAACAATTTGTAGAGCCTCACCACTAAGTTGTCCCTTTAGATACGTAAATTTCTGAATGTCAGTTAACTCTGTTTGGGAGTGAACACTACAATCAAAGAGTTCCCAGAAACCCACCCACTGTGTTGGATCCACATAAAAAACTGGCAACTTCAGGGAGGGTAGCTTAATACCCTTCTGTTTCCTACTTGCTGCGCTATCATGAGATCTACCAGTAGTGGTTGTCTGTAGAGCACTATCTAACTCAGCTAACTGACTGTTTACTTGATTAACATACTGCATATCTTTCACCATCTCCTCCTCTAACTGATCATCTGAATATAAGCTATAGGCTACAACTCTACGTTATACGACTCGATATCAGCTAGGGCCTTTTCTAAAGTGATTTTCACACCCCTTACATTATGCAGTGTAGCAGCATGTTCAATAAATTCAGACAGATTAGAGGTAAGCTTAGTAATCCCTCCCTTCTTGGCGGCCCTGAACCGCCGCAATGACTTTATTTTCTCATCCATTCTTAAAAGTTTACGGTAATTAAAGCTTAAGGAACAACAATACTAATCGTCACTGTAGGCTAACCTATTATATGCCTAGGCTAACCTACTTACATTGATGACGACAGCAACCAAGCAAATTGAAGCATGAAGCATATCCCTCCATCTGTGCCTTTGTCTCTAATTTCCTTTCCGGCCGTTCCATAGCCGCGGTTGTGGACGGCCATTGTTCACTTCCTCACCCTATAAACTCTGGTGTTCCTCAAGGCTCTGTCCTATCTCCTATTCTCTTTCTAATTTTTTATAAATGATCTCCTCAACTGTACCTCAATTCTCATCCATTCATGCGCAGACGACTCAACTTACACTACTCCATTAGTTTTTCAGAACGCCCCAGCCAGCAATCCCTCAACGACAAACGTAATGAAGCCATAGCTAGAACTCTTTAATTCTGATCTAAATACTATCTCCAATTGGGGCAGAGAAAACCTTGTTACCTTTAATGCTTCCAAAACCCAATTTCTCCATCTATCTTACCCGTAAGGAACTCCCAGCGGACTATCCCTTATTCTTCAACAATACAAAAATCAATCCTTCATCTTCTCTTAATATTCTAGGTGTCTCTTTTTCTTCTGCTCTCAGTTGGAAGGACCATATTACCAGTCTTGCTAAGGCAGCCTCCCAGAAGCTGGGTGTGCTCAACCGCCTTAGGGGGTTCTTTCCCCTTGCACAGCTTCTTGCTCTGTACAGGGGCATAATGCGTCCTTGTATTGAGTATTGTTCACATGTGTGGGGAGGTTCCTCTCACACCGCTCTACTAAACAAAGTTGAAAGGAAGGCCTTTCGTATCAATAACTCCCCGTCCACTCACCAACTCTCTGCAATCTCTCTCTCTCTCCGCCGCAATGTTGCATCTCTCTCGCTATTCTATCGCTACTATAATAATCAGTGTTCCTCAGAGCTTTCCCAGTGTATACCACCTCCTTTACGTAGGGCACGTGGTACCCGTCTTGCAACTCAATCCCACCCCTACTCTGTGCAACTCTCCAACCCAAGAGTGAAACATTACTCTCAAACTTTCTTCTACTTAACAGCTGAGCTCTGGAACTCTCTCCCAGAATCAGTCTTTCCCTCTTTCTATGACTTAAATTGCTTCAAACTCTGTGTGTCCAGGCATTTTGGCTCGAACGTCCCTTGATTTTGGCCCTGTCACTCTTTCAACTATGGGGGAGGCACTTGCTATAGGCAGTTCTGCCTTTTGCCTCCCTCAATCACATCATAAAAAAAAAAAAAAAAAAAAAATTCATAATAGTTACGGAACCATATTTAACACCTTAAGAGCGGCCTAGGCGGTATATAATGTGTAGCCACCAGCGGGGTGTTTTTACCCAAAATAGGGCTGTTTACGTGATAATTGTCATGCCTAAATAAGACCCAGAGCGTAAAACAAGTATCTATCCCTGAAAGGGCATAAACAGAGCTTTCCAATGACACCACAACGATCCTTGTATGACAGCTAATTTTCTTGCAACAACCGCGCAACACGAGTGCAAAAACCATGTAATTCGGTACTTTCCCCATACATTTCACTATGTAGCGAGTGTGAGAGGGTGGAGGAGGGTGGGATTCATGTCAGTTTGTCCACCGCGGTGGTCTGGAGCAGTCATACGCTCGCTACTCTCCTGCCACCACTTAATTGTCTCTCTCTCTCAGCAACATTACGTGCTGAAATTGCCGCACGACCTATGTCGCGCGCCGCCACATAGTCCAAATTTATTTAACTCGACTTATGTTGCGGGCCGCCAATAAGGGGTTAAGACCCAAAACCCATTAACCCACCTGTAAACTTCTTCACACGACCGGCCAGCCTGAACGGCCCACGGAGCAGCTCAAGAACCATCAACTAAAAGTGCATCTCTACCTCAAGAACATAACCTCAACTGTGACCTACAATTAATTCAGTATCAGTGACGAGATACCCTACAATCTAGTTTCAAAAGTGACCGAAATAAAGAGAGTTCTAATTCTCTCAAAATATGTAAAAGTGTATACCGAGTGCTCTACCCTGATTTTCGAGTGACAATACCGAAGCGATTAACCTCTAGTAATTTTCAAAGTTACTTAACCCGGGAACAGAGGGAAGACTCTTAAGAGTTCCCCCGGCGGACTGCGGGAAGACTCTTAAGAGCCAGAGAAAAACAAAATCTATTTTAAACATCAAAAAAAAAAAAAAAAAATGTTTTTTTTTTTTTTTTTGCCCTTGGGCCATGCAATATATCAGTCCTCTACCTCCCCTCCTTCCCCACTTTCCTCCCCTCCTTCAGTTATCAACTATTTTCCCTGCTATTCCCTTATTCTGAGGTATATTTTCGTGCTAACATTAGTGAGTTGCAAGCAGGGCATTGTCATCACTGTTAGCAAGCGAGTGCAAGAAAGAGAGAGAGAGTATCGATCGACAGTGTCTCAGTGGCCTTGGGGGAAATTGGCGGGAAAGCAGGTTGCCTCACCCATACATTATGTAACTCGCGGCCTGTATCGCCGATTTTGACCATCCAAACGCTGTTTTCACTCGTTTTATTGTTGTAACAGGTTAATACCTTTATATTCAACCTATAATAGGCGCATATGGATAAGTATTAATGCTATTTATGGTAAAATGAATATTTTAGTGATGGAAACAGCTCAAATACATGCACACAGGCAGAGGTGTCTAATTACCCCCATGCGCACTTAAGAGGTTAAGAAGAGTGGCGTACATATCCCTGAACTCTAGAAATACCTCAGTGGATACTTAATATTTCAGAGTCCACACCTTTTTCACTCGACATTGTAAAAGTACCTCAGTTATGAAAATTCCGTATTTAGTGCGTATAAGTACCGGAACAAGTATCCTATCGTCCACTAGTATTCACGGAGCCAAAGTTAATACAACCCAATTAGTGACCCTGAATTAAATCTGAATTTGTAGTAACTGCCAGTTAAAGATTTCACGAGAAGAAGAGTGCACCTACATCACAAGAAATATTACGTGAACAGTTAAAGTGTATAGGCCTATGCCTGATCTCCTTCCTGATCCGCGATCGTGCTCGAAGAATTGAAAACTAAATTAGTTGTACCCTATGAAATACTTATGATAGTATCCTTAGCCCTCAGTTCATGTATTTAGGACTTAAGTGAAATAAACTGTATTGCAAACCATATTTCGATATTATCTGTATCTCTGTTGTCTTCCTTATATGTAGGCCTATTTGTATCCTGTTTATTATTCCTAGGGGGTAGAGGAGAAACGGATATAAATTAAATAACTAAACTTGGAAAGATGAATTGCCCTAGGCTATACAAAATTTACCGGGTTGGCGGTTGACTTACATGTTAAAATGTATATGTAGGTTATCTGTGGTAGTCCCAGTAATATCTATGAAGTACTTCTAGTATTAAAGGAACTTAGCTGTGATGCAAAGAGTGTAGATTAGATGATGGACATGTCGGTAGGTGAATATCAGGGAAGTTCTGGTGTTAGGCTATGTGGCAGCAGCTGGCGGTCTGTAGTTGGCGGGAACAAGTCTGTGTGAAGTGTGTCTGAGATTCCCTTTTGTCGTGACAATATAAAATATATTTAAGGGTTTTATATCGTCCCCCGTGATTAAATAATAAGGGAAAATAAACTAAGATATAATTGGTGTAACCACAGTAATATTTATCCACAAAGATAAATAAAGTAATGCGTATAAACAAAAAGGAACCAGCTGTCGTGAACCCGGGAAATTCAAACTACGGTACGCCTATCTATACCAGGATTCACGACAATTTGTGAGATGCGGTCTAGGAACGGTGTTACCGCATCTCCAGCTTGTCACAGCCATGCGACAGAGCCAAGTAAGCCTTCGGACAGCCTTCCCCCTGCCATCCAGACCCACGACAACCCTGCCCCTGCCCGTATCGCCAAGATAACGGTGGAACGAGTGGGACACGTCCATCCCGAGTGGACCACACCAGTCACCCACGGCAAGCCAATTTCTTTAACCACCAGAGCCAAAGAAAATGACCATCGCAGGGGTAACCATTACAAACCCCCATCAGCCAGCCCAGTAACTCCTCAACCTAGCTACTCAACCACAGGTGGTACCAGGTTGTTACCTAAATTACCTTTCATATCCCCTATCAAAGAACCAAAAGCTCTTTCAGAACCAAAACCTCTCTTCCCCAGATTATCTTTCATATCCCCTATCAAGGAACCTAAAGCTCTTGCATCCATTCAATCTAAACCATTGTCCCGGGTTAAAGTCACTCATAAACCAAAACTTGCCTATCCTTCCAGCCAACAATAAGTCTTAACCCCCAGAATAAGTCATCATCCATTGTAAGAAACTCATCCGCTTCCTCTCCCACCAGGAAGCCATCACCCCATAATGTGTACAGATCTGCCCTGAGGAATCTTCCTCCAGCTACATCTACAAGGGCCAGCCAAAAGTCCAGGCGCACCACTACCAGGACTACAAGGACCTAACCACCACGCGCGGACACCACCCAAGCGCCTTTGATCCTCTCAAGCCGGGCGCCTTAAGTCTGGGCAAGAATATTCACAAGTACTCAGCCAGTCTGGACATCAGTAACTAAGCTTGCCTTTGGTATTAATTTATCTGGGTAAAAGCAGCCAGAATAGCTGGTGTTCACACTTGAAGCTGTGTGCAGTGATCGGAGACGACCAGGTCGGATTCCCCCCTTCAGGAAGAGGACTAGCTTGTGCAACCCACTTTGGGCCCCACCTTCCTGGCCTTCGATGCTGTGCCCAGACCAAGTAAATAAGGATTCCTGTCTTGTTCCTTTCAAGGGATCATAAGGGTAGTGCAGTACTTAGAGACGACCAGGTCGGGTTCCCCCCTTCAGGAAGAGGACTAGATTGTGCAACCCACTTTGGGTCCCACCTTCACTGGCCTCTATTTACTGTATTAGTCCTGTGGTTCCAGAGGAGATTGCAAGGGAGTAATTTAATTGTCCCAAACCTTAGACTAACCATAGTGTCACTGGATAGACTGCTTGCAACTCTATGCAGACCATTATGCTAGTCGCCATAACCCCCCCACCAAACCCTGTAGCAGAACTCCGGCATACCCTTAGTAAGTCCCTGCTCACGCGGAGTGCAAGAGGAACCCGGGTGTCTCCCGTGGTAGGCGCAGAGGAACAAGGAGCTGTAAGGACGTAGGAGTGCAGCCTAATCCCGGACCAACATCCGGAAGTACCACGCCCCAGCCGCCCTCCTGGACCACTGGATTCTCCCTCGATCTACGGCACCTCTTCACTCCAGCTCTCCTTTAAGTGCCTTATTACGGTTTATGGGTATAGAGTTGTCTCAGGGTAGTGGTTGAAGTTATCTTCAGGGGTTCTCACTAAATAACGTCTTGCGAGAGGGCTTTCCTCTCTCTACGTAAATTGACGTTAATCTGCCCACTTGCCGGGACACATTAGACATACCTATCAGGGGATCCTTATATCCGCACATTCCCGGGTTATTGGTCTCCCATAGCCCGTCAGAGGGGACGCGCCTATATAAGACCCACAGCATATGACATACCCACCTATTTACACGTAACCTTGTTCCCTTGTATAACTTCTAGCCTCATTCACTTAACATTCTGTCAGGTTCATAACTCGAATAGATCTCACTCTATCTCAGCTCCCGACGATTGTTGTATCAGCCTTCCGCATCTTGCTAGTTGCCCACCCAAGTAGTTTTAGAATAAATAATCCTGCCAGGTGAGATCTAGCACACCTGTAGAATTCAGTTCATTTGTGAGCCTTTCAGAGCCCACCTTATTGTTGATGACCACTTGGTCATCGTTGCTTTAGTCAGTTAACGTCACTATTGCCGGGGACATCATAGTATGATCCAGACGACATCTGACATTACTGCACTCTTGT
Organism: Paralithodes platypus; assembly: GCA_032716605.1. NCBI lineage: Eukaryota > Metazoa > Arthropoda > Malacostraca > Decapoda > Lithodidae > Paralithodes > Paralithodes platypus. The sequence continues at coordinate 7,493,424 of CM064500.1, read as the reverse complement.
TACCTTGCTGAGATCTTGCTTTAGATCTAGTTGAGTGGGAGGTAAGCCTCCACTATTTTGGATACTCTATAATTGTATCCGAGGAGTTATTGTTAAATTGAGTCCGGACCCATTGTTCGACTCTTGCCTTATAATTGCTAATCATATTATTATTTGTATGCTCTATTTACCATTGTTGCCATTTTGATGATCTCCGTGTTCCAGAATTAAATATATTGCTCCTCCATGAACCAGGTGTAAAGTGAATAAAACCCATGTTAACTTGTCGCCTGTGTACTTATTCTCCTGCCGTGTGGTCTCTTTATTAAAGTTAAAGGTATACTTCTCCAGTTAGAGAGTTAATCATTGCACTCAGAATATCTCGCGTTCCAATTTGGACCGGGCATAACAATTTGTATTAATTTAGATATTCCAGTCTCGAAAGAACTCACCTTAACCAAACGTTAATCCTGCAAAATCAGGGCATAACATAGGCTTACATTGGCTTCTCTAGATTCACATTCGTTTCTCTAGCCTACATTCAGATTCACATTCGTTTCTCTAGCCTACATTCAGATTCACATTCGTTTGGTCACATTTACATTCGTTATCTGAATGTGAATATGAATGTGGTGGTAAGAATTATGTAGGCCTACATTGGTTTGCTAACCTAACTTAACTATATATAGCCGTATACTTGTAGACTATAGCATACTATTTATATTACATCTGAGATGAAAACAGTAGGCTACAAAATCTGAACTGGGACATGAGTGTATAAATATGAATGTGAATGTGAATATGGTGGTAATTAAGATTATCGCGAATGTGACTCTGAATGTGAATGTGAATGTGGTGGTAAGAATTATGTAGGCCTACATTGGTTTCTCTACATTCGCATTTGTTTCTCTACATTCAGATTCACGTTCGTTTGGCCACATTCACATTCGCTTTGCCACATTCACATTCATTTATCTACAATAAGTCTACATTCACATTGGACATGCGATCGAGTGATTATCGCGAATGTGAATGTGAAGGTATAAGACTTGTAGGCTATAGGCTACATATTGGTTTCACTACATTCACATTCGTTTTTCTACAATAAGTCTACATTCACATTAGACATCGAGTGTAAATGTGAATGTGAATGTGGCGGTAAGATTATCCCGAAAGTGAATCTGAATGTGAATGTGATGGTAAGACTTGTAGGCTACATTGGTTTCTCTACATTCACATTTGTGTCTACATTCAGAATCACATTGGTTTGGCCACATTCACATTCGTTTTGCCATATTAATTCACATTCGTCTATAGCCTACATTCACATTCGTTTTGCCACATTAACATACGTTTCTCTACACTCCCATTCCTGTACAGAACAAACTAGAATAGGCTATAGCAGAGGCTATGAAGCTGTAAGATGCTTCCAATATGTATAGCCTACTTATAACCCTGCACAACCCCCACACGTTATGCCGCCCGAGAGTGCCCCTCTGCAGGTCCCATCACATAAATATGAATGGATGGCAATGTGATAGTAGCAAACTGAATGTGAATGCATAAACCTAAATATAAAAGTAAAACATTGAAAATAAATGAAAACAGTACAAAATCCGAGATGGGACATGCGAGTGTAAATATGAAAACATATGTAATCTCAATAGACTTTAAAAAGGCCTATGACTCAATCAGAAGGGAGAAACTGATAAAAGTATTAAAAGATTACAATATAAATTCAAATGTTATAGACATAGTAAGTAACATATATAAAGAAGATAGTACAATTATAAATAAGGGGCAAGTAAATGAGACAGAGATTAAGGTAACAAGCGGCATCAGACAAGGCTGTACGGGGTCCACAACATTATTTAAATTAATAACTTATGAGATAATTAAACAGTTAGAAAATAAAAGAGGGTTTGTAGATGAGTGTTTCAAAATAAATTCATTGTTTTATGCCAATGACGGGCTACTCTTGGCTCATACAATCCAGGAAGCAGAAAGAGTAATAGATAAATTAATAGAGATAGGGGGAGAGTGTGGCTTAACCTCTGAAGTTAAGTATAAATAAAGACAAAAGTAAAATCCTAATATTTAATATGAAAAACAAACCAAACAACATACGAGAAATAGAAGTGGTAAAACAAATTAAATATCTAGGAATACAAATTAATGATAATAAAAAATGTTTTAAAACCCAGAAAATAGAAGCTTTGGATAAAGCAAATAGAATGGCTAACCTTACATACCCGGTAATATCACAAAGTTGTAATAAGATACTTATTGGAAAAACATATTGGAAAAGTATTGTGATACCAGCAGTCCTGTATGGCTCGAATGTTATAGGTTTTTCAAAAACAGAAATAAATAAATTACAAAATATAGAGAATAGGGTTTTTAGACACATATTAGGGGCACCCAGATATGCCCAAAAGGTAACCTTAAGGGGTGAAATAGGAGCCTCATCAATGGAGGCAAGAATTATGGAAGGTAACATAAAATATCTTAAATATTTAGTAGGAGAGGAAAGTAATGACTTGCTAAGAAGAATCACAGAGGAAAAACTTAGAAATAGTAAAGATCCCTGGACTGCAGAAATTAGAAAGTATGTAGGGAATTTGAAGTTAGGAGAAACAAATTTAGCAAATATTAAGAAGGACGACATTAGAAAAAGAGTTCTGGACTGGGATTCGGGAAGATGGCGAGAGGAGTTGGCAGAGAAGAGTAGCCTAGAAGTGTATAGGAGTTATAAAAAGGAGATTAAGAGCGAGGAAGATATTTATGACAACACACAGGCATCTATAATATTTTACAGATGTAGGACAAATAACTTAAATCTAAAAGATAGAAATAGGCATGTGGGAGGAGAGACACAATGCGATATGTGTAAGGAAGGAACAGAAGACCTAAAACATTTTCTACTACACTGTTCATTTTATAAAGCATGCAGAATAAAAGATCCAGGGTTCCAACAGCCTTATATTGAAAATGAAAATCAAGTCATCGGACATCTTTTATTTAACAAAGAAATAAGCGATAGAGTGAAACAGACAATCTATCAAATGTGGAGAGTACGAGAGAAAAAATTGAAAGAACTGAAATAAGAAGACTGAAGAGAGAAGAAACAAGAATGAAGGAAGACGAGAGAAGAAACAAGACTGAAGAGAGAAGAAAGAAGATTTCAGAAAAAGGGATGAAAAATGAGATATATTTATTTTTAAACAAATGAGCACGTCACAAAGTCACAAAAAGAAAAATAACAAAACCTCTTAGGGAAGTGCCGACGTTAAGGCTAAACTTCCCGAATTCCAACTGAACTGAACTGAACTGTAAAAAATCTTACCGCCAGCAAACAGAAACAGCTGCTAGCTGGCGGTAAGATTTTTTTGAATGTGAATGTGGTGGTAAGATTACTTTGGCCAGGGGTTTCAGGGGGTTTGATGAAAGCCTGTGCCATGACGATTATGGGAAACTTGCAGACTGCAGTAGGCTAGCTAAAGGGGGTATCACACTGGGCCAATTCTCGCCATTCTACCGCAAAAAATAGAGCTACCGCCAGTCTCCAGCACAAATCTCACCATTTGACGGAGCTAGGATGCTTCCCGCACTGGGTGGGAAGCTCCATCTTTTGACGGCGGTAGATTGTCAGCCTCTTCACAGCTCTGGACTCCCGCCTGTAGTCGCTGCCTAGGTCTAGTGACACACGATACTATCTCTGCATATTTCACAATTCACAGGCTTGTCACTTTAAACTGTGCTACCAGCCACTGTTTCAAGCTTTGGTGTACACTTCTGACACCATGTTGTATGGTTGTAGGCCAAAATATAATAGAAAGTCCCAGGAGGCGTTTGGCTACATGTGCCTTTTATTGTCCCTCTCAACTCCCGCTCCATCTACAGTGTTGCTAAATCATTCAATCTTGTTACCAACTTCTACATTAATCATTTCAATACAATAATACCACAGCAGGTGGTAATTTACTCGGACTCCCAGTCTTCTCTTCGCCTCCTGCAATCTCATCGTCCTGCGTCACACGCCTCCCACATTAAGATACAGTCGCTGATACTTTAACTCTCCGACCCATCATGGCCAGTGCATTTACAATGGATTCCATCTCACTGCGGGTTCAGGGGGAACCACATATAGCAGACAGGGGTGCGGCCACAGCTCACTTTTTGACGTCCTGTGAGAGATTGGACGCTGATATGCGGTCCCATCAGATGGTGGTTCGTCGGTCATGTTTAGCCCAATGGAACATTACCCTCCGATGTTCGTTGCCAGCCACTACCCTCGGCACCTATCGGGAGGACTCATCTCCCCAACCCTGCGCGAGAAACAAGCTCCGCACTCTGGACGTGACACTGGCCAGACTACGAATCGGCCATACCACGCTCTCTGGCCACCTCCATCGGTTGGGAATCCTGGGTAGTGATGCATGCAGGTGGTGTGATCAACCAGAGACTATATTGAGCACTATGTGTTGAGCTGTCCTCGCTTCTACATGGAGCGGTCTATCCTCGCAGGCCCCCTTCGACTCCTCGGCATCACCTCACTCTCCCTGCCAAGGAACCTCGGAGGCCGGGGGGTCCTTGATAAGCGACGTGCTGGGATTCTACGCTTCTGCAGCGTTCTCACAGCGACTGGGCGCCTGACGCGTCTGTAGTTGTCGACCTCTCCGCGACTACGAAGGAAGGGCTGGAGCAGGCGTGGTGACGTGCTCGAGTGGCCCTGGAACCCCAACAGCAACATGTTTCCTGCATATCTCATGGGTTTTTGTTAGAATTATGTCCAGGATAGAGCCTTCCTTCTTCCCTCTACAAATATTTTCCCATTCCATTTGATGCAGATCTAGTTTGATGTGCTCCCAGTCTGTTGCAGAGCTGTAGAAATTCAGATCACTCATGGAATGGTTGTAGTGTCCAGCCTATTCTGTAGCCCTAATCCCACCATCGACACTTGTCACTTTGTCCTCCTCTGGTAGTTTGATGAAGGCTTTAATTAGCTTGTGATCCGATAATGCAGTCTGCTACTTCATATGAGTGCATGATATTATGATGGTTTCCTAGAATTAGGTACGAATACTGTATCGTTGGAAGTCCCGCTCTTGAACGCGTCCCAACTTTACCAACGTCTAATATATATCTCATCGAGTTGGCAACTTGGCAACAATGTCAAAGTCATAACAATATGGCTCGTCGACGTAGATATTATAGAATTTCTTGGAACGATTTGTAGAGTGCAGCGGCAGCCACAAGGTAGGTTCGAGTTCTCATTTGCCCAAGCTGTCAATCGAGGTCTAAAATGGGTAGACTATACCAAAGAACTTTGGTGAATATTTTTAGGCTAGGATATCATATTCACAGTCGACTTTTTCTGGAATTTTCAGAGGGATTGAATTAATGTTTTGGCCATAGCCTAGGCCTAGGCCTATTTCACTTTTGGCCTATTTACCCTATATAGACCTAGGCCTATATATATTTTTTTTATAATGGGCTTTGTTATTTTATTAGGACAATATCCTAGCCTAGGCCTATAGGTTTTGTGCAACACAGCTAGGACTTCGAATTTTAGGATGATTTACAATATTTAGGGCCTAGGCTTAAGTAATTCCCATAGGCTATAATGATATCAGCCTAGGCCAAGTCCCAGCTTTCGGAAACTTAGCCTAGGGTAAAACATCAAAATAGGTACAGTACTACTGTAGGCTACTTGGTACTTTTCTTCCGTAGCCTAATTGAGTAGGCCTAGGCTATAGGCCCTACTGCCAAATTCAGCTGGGTGGTATTCTTTCCGTCTTTCTTCTTCGGCGTATTTACACACGTCAGCCAGATCCCCCATTAACACTCCACTTTAAGGGTAAAATATATCATATTTAAGCATTTCCATAGGTCTTACTAGGCTATTTATCCTAATACTGTAAGTGAATTTGTGTGCGCGACAGACAAGATTCGCCGATTGTCAATGCGGACAAGGGTGAAACTTTCCAGGATGTCAAACCGGAGCAGTTTTTGTCAAGACTTGAATGAATATCAGAAGAAATACAATAAAATTAGCAGGAAATAGCATTGTTTTGGTCATGTTATCACTTCCAAAGACATAATTTGAACTATAAAACCTAATTTTATCTTAATAGCCTATGGGCAATAATAAAGAGTACAAATAATGAACTCGACTTTCGTTTGACACCTTGAAACTTTCTAAGTATTGATAAAACTACACTAGGCTACTTTGGGTAGGTTAAATATTGAGGAGACGCAACAATATAGGTAGGCCTAACAAATTTCGGGAAGGATGTAGTTTCCGGGTGTACGGTTGTCATGTGCGCTCGCAGTTACGTTCCCGTCTATTTCGACGCTATATTTTCTGCTATTTGGCCCCTGTCATTAGGCTACTACATGAATACTAGGTTAGGTTAGGTTGTTTGGTTAGGCTAATGTATTTTTTATATCCAAAGGCAGTCAAAATAGACAGGAACATGATGGGAAAGGTCCGATGCCACTAACGCGTAGTGTAAACAAGGCTATAATAATAATAATAATAATAATAATAGTTCTTAAAGCTAGCGCATGCTAAGCTAGCTAAGGATAGCTCAATAAGGCCGATTAGGCGTATTTCCATTGGGGTCCTGTACTACTACCCCATCCCTTTGCTCATGAGGGATGGTAACGACTCAGTGCTTGTGAAAAATCTTTAATGCGCCGAGCGTGGGCGCGAACCCGGGCCTTCTGGGTGGAAGTCCGAGACGCTAGTCACTACACCAAGCGAGCCGCTGGCGGTAGTCTACACCCGCACTTGACATTCTTGCCCAAATTTCTAATGGTAGTTTTGGGTTCCTATCATCATATTTCAGGGGAGGTGTGGCAGAGTGGTCTTGCCACTGGACTGGTATTCCAATGGACCCGGGTTCGAATCCCAATATGTCAATGGGAAGATATTATTGGGATGGAATTTGTGCTGTACCTAGTTTCAGTGCATTACCACAGCACACCGAAATGCCAAAACAAAATACCCTCATTGTTCCCTGATTAAATAGCACTGTATGAATATTCCCATATTCAAAATATGCTACAGGGGGGCAATGCCTAGTGAGTTAATTGCTCAATAGGTAGCGTTCTGAGAGTGAGGGTCCAAGCCTGGAGAGTGAGACTGTGAAGCGCGGGGGCGAGGCAGCTTCAGAGATGGAGTTGGGTTCGAGCCGTGAGTGGGTGCTTCGCATGTCTCACTCCCTAGGCTGGAACAAGACCTCACGGGCCTCACTGTGTTCAGCGGTAGAGTGTAAAGGCTATCAGCCTATGCCCGAGAGGGAGTAGTTGGAATATAGAAAAAAAAAAAAAAAAAAAAAAAAAAAATGCTTCATTTCTATGTAGGCCTACTTTTTATCCCCGGGGAAAACACAAAAACATCTTGGGATAGGCTAGGCCTATTTCATTTTTTTCTTGAGATTTGTTTTTGTTTTCATTAACCTAACCTAACCTAACCTAAATGTATTTGGGAGCTATCAGGTTAGGTTAGGTTAGGTTTTTTGGTTAGGTTAGGCCTAATGACCAAAACAAAAAAATCCCAAGAAAAAACAAAAAATCCCAAGATTTTTTTTTTTTTTTTTCCTGGGGATAAAAAGTATATAGGCTAGAAATGAAGCATATGATGATAGGAACCCAAATCTACCATTAGAAATTTTCTACCTATATTGTTGCGTCTCCTGTATATTGACCCTACTTTGTCTCAAGGTGGTTGTTCGGACAATACTGGGGGTGATCAGCTGACTTGTGTAAGTTATGTTCGATAATTCGATTGAAATGCATCCTGTAGCAAACTGTGGATTTTTATAAAAATGTACGCAAATTTTGAGGCGCGTCGATAAATGTACAGTCAGACTCCCCAAAGCGCGTCACGTATTGTGAATTCGCGTAATAGGACTTACATAACTTATGGAAAAAAATACGGTAAGATCCTATGTAGCGGTAGTCACCGTATTTTGTTTGCCCATTAACTAAGGATCCTTATTTATATCCTCATATCCCTTAGTTATTTTCTTCACTTACCTCAACAATACTAAACCCCGATAGCTGGGGAGGGTATGAAATATATCAGGGAAAGAGAGGGGTTGAAACACGGAGATTAACTAGAATATAGCCATCTTGATTAACCAAGCCAAGATGTTGTGTATCCTTGCTTGTGATTGGTTGTTGATTATCGTGACGTCATCAGCCAAGGCGGGCCTCAGCGATGACGTCATTCCAGCCCTCGGCCAACATGTCGTCATTACACCCGCTTAATCTTACACCCGGTTAATTTAACATCAGCGGTGTATATGTTTCACACAACGTGTATTATAATGTCATTAGTGCACTGTGTAATTTTCTTATGTTCTTATGTTCTTATGTTTCACACAACGTGTATTATAATGTCATTAGTGCACTGTGTAATTTGCGTCTTGATATTCAAACCGTTTTTATTTATCAATACTAATTAGTATATTAGTATATTAGTAGCGATATCGTCCCAAGATGAACGGATATATTGGTAATTATAGGGAATAGGCTCGCACCCTTATTATGTGATATATTGGTAATTATAGGGAATAGGCTCGCACCCTTATTATGTGATATATTGGTAATTATAGGGAATAGGCTCGCACCCTTATTATGTGATATATTGGTAATTATAGGGAATAGGCTCGCACCCTTATTATGTGATATATTGGTAATTATAGGGAATAGGCTCGCACCCTTATTATGTGATATATTGGTAATTATAGGGAATAGGCTCGCACCCTTATTATGTGATATATTGGTAATTATAGGGAATAGGCTCGCACCCTTATTATGTGATATATTGGTAATTATAGGGAATAGGCTCGCACCCTTATTATGTGATATATTGGTAATTATAGGGAATAGGCTCGCACCCTTATTATGTGATATATTGGTAATTATAGGGAATAGGCTCGCACCCTTATTATGTGATATATTGGTAATTATAGGGAATAGGCTCGCACCCTTATTATGTGATATATTGGTAATTATAGGGAATAGGCTCGCACCCTTATTTGTTGTTTTTTCCTCCAGATTTTGAGAAATGAGTGTAGGCCCTATTCATGGTCTTAGTTATAATGCCAATGTTGGATACACGATGGGTTGAGGGGGGCTTTGCCCCCCCTACCCCCCCCCCCCCCCCCACATGAATTATTGAAATCGTCATCTATGTTGCCAGCAGGGGGTAAATATTGATTACACTGCATAAAGAAGGCGTTTGTAAACTGTGACTGTCCGAAAGAGCTCTGAGATTTATTAGAATGGGCGTTTTTTCGGTCAATATTAAGGAGACGGACCACAGCTATTTTCAATGATTGTATTTTTGTGGATTTGTTATTTATATGATTTATTAGGTTTATATAGGCCTATTACAATTTGTTCATGCAAATTAAGGAACATATCCAGGAACCTGGCCAACTTTTATTTCGTGATTTTTTTGGGGGGGTTTTAGCTAGTTTTCATCATTATACAGTGGTTGTCATTAATTAGAATCTCCGGAAAAAAAGTTGTCCCCATCATCCAACAATCTTAAGATACGGCCCCCGATAGTGGGGATGGCTATGAATTACAGGAAAATTGAGGGGTAAAAGATGAAAATAAGGGGTAATATTAGCGTAACCTAACAACCTTACCTAACCTAACCTAGTACATTAGGTGGGGGCTGCCGCCCCCACACCCCCTCTGGTTTGGTATTTAGCCTAATTCATAAAAGATTGACGGTCAGCAAAAGGGTTAATTATAAGAGTGAGCGAACTCTATTTCTTATTGCTAATCTGCCAACCTCTGCGTCATATGAGTCTGAAGGGGTTAAGTGGGCTAAGAGTTAATCAACATGGCTAAATTGCAGATAATGTTTCAACATCACGGTAATTGTTTAGTGTATGGCCTCCTCCTAAAGAAAATGGATTTTTGAGCACAGACTGAACCAAATGTTCACTACTGTATTTACATAGCTGGTCATTAACCTAACCTAACCTAACCTAACCTAAGGTAACCTGGGCATCCTGGGGGCTGCTGCCCCCAGACCCCCGCTGGTCTTGGGTTGAAAAGTGATAAAAAACACATAGCCTATCTCTTACCTCATTATTCAAAGTTTTGTATTTTGTTTAATATACACTTCCCAGGTAATTTGAACAGTTCTATTGCTTCTATATATCATATAATACACCATAGAATACGTTTTTAATAACTAGAAAAAGAGGACTTCGATTAAACAATTACGATCTTAAGATACGGCCCCCGATAGTGGGGAGGGCTATGAAGTACGGTACAGGGAAATTGAGGGGTAAAAGACGAAAATAAGGGGTAATATTAGCGTAACCTAACAACCTTACCTAACCTAACCTAGTATATTAGGTGGGGGCTGCCGCCCCCACACCCCCGCTGGTTTGGTATTTAATTCATAAAAGATTGACGGTCGCCAAAAGAGGTAATTATAAGAGTGAGAGAACTCTATTTCTTATTGCTAATCTGCCAAGCTCTGCGTCATATGAGTCTGAAGGGGTTAAGTGGGCTAAGAGTTAATGAACATGGCTAAATTGCAGATAATGTTTCAACATCACTTTTTCTTTGATATAATTCAGGGCCTCTCCACCTATATGGGTTATTATTGACGAGGTAAGTGAAGGAAATAAGTCTGTATTGAGGATATTCATTAAAGATTCTGTGGTAATCGTAGCCTAGGCTTGGACCCAAATAACGACGGTATAAAACCCTTACCCTTGATGTACTGGACAATAATGGTCTGCAGCCAAATTAACACAATTCCGCTGGAAGCTCCGTTCGTAATCCCGTTAAATAGAAGATGTTGTAGGTGTTTTCATAAAGCAAAAACACTTCACTATTCATTGAACAACAGTTCCACCATTTCAAATATGGCCGACTGGCCCGAATCCGAGAGATTATAAACACCAAGGATAATAAATGAATCAATGTGACGTCGTAGAGGGATTGAGAAACAAAAGAGGCTCATTATATGGACTGACGTGTATTTCTACACCCGTTAAAATGTTGCGAGAATTTGTGACGTCACCGTCTAGACAGTGACGTACTCCCACAACAACCATTCATATACCATCATCGCTCGTGATGTCACACCCAGTTTATTGACCAATAGAATAGCAGTATACAACTCGACTCACCTCCACTCGTCGCCCACCAGCTGAGCTGGGAAATTGTAAAAGTGAGTCCACAGATGCCCTCTAATTATTCATTTACCAAGTATATTTTCCATTTATAGTATACTACGAAGCAACATACATAATACATATATATGTACAAACAACAAATATGCTATAACACTGCCCAGTTCTTGAGATATAATGCATGCCGTTTCGCAGGAATATACCAAAGTTATTTTAGTTTTATTATTATTTTCCAGTGTACTGTGTTAGGTGTATATTCGCAGGAATATACCAAAAATACATATGGGCGGCAGCCCGCCTGGCCTGAGACACTCACATTTTCGGCAATTTTTGATCAAAATCAATAATTAATTGTAAAGAAAGGTTATAATAGGCCTACAATAATAGAAACATAAACAAAGACCATTGCTTACCTCAAAATTAAATGCTTAGCAAGTGTCCAGGATACGCAATTAATAGGCCTACTGCGTAGGACACACCCTTGACTTGGTTTTCTCTCCTGTGGGTTGTGGTGGTGTTCTGGATGTTGATGTTGATGTTGAGAATGCTGACCCTAATACCTCTGATCATGCTTTGATTACTTTCAGCTTTGATTTCCCTAAGCCACTCACACATGAAAAAGTAATCAGATTTAGAAATTATAAAAATGCAGACCAAAATTTGGCTAGCAGTGAAGTAAAACAGTACTTGGGAAGTATTGATACTTCCAACCTTACTTCAGATGAGCTGGTGGAGGTACATGGAAATGCACTTAAATTAGTGTTCGATCATCACTGTCCAGAAGTAGAGAAGAAAATCATAGTACGAGATGATTCACCCTGGTATAGCACTCGAGTTAAATTTCTTAGAAGAGCGCGTAGAAGAGCTGAACGTGAATGGCGGAAAAATAAAACAGACTCTACATGGTTGCAATATCTGTCAGCCAGAAGAGCTGTGGTCCACACAATCAAAGATGAAAAGAAAGTGTATTATCAGGGAAAAGTTGACTCGTGTGGTAACGACCAGAGGAGGTTGGCTTCAATTGTAAACAGTTTACTTGGAAAAACAAGAGTCAGCTTAAGACCTTCTGTACCCGATGCCGAGTTGGCTGCCAACTTTGTGGCATTTTTTGCTGGCAAGATAACTCGCATAAGACAGGAACTGGATGATGCTTCTGTTGGTGAAGAACTTTCAGTTGTACTCCAACCCCGACACATTCCTAATAATGTCTTCTCATCCTTTCACTCAGTAGAGGTGGACATGATCTCGTCCTACATAAGAAACCTCAATAAAACATTTTGCCCGTTGGATCCCATAAATGTTTCCAAGCTACCAAGAGTCTATGATCACACAGTTGAGTTTATTTCCAAAATAATTAATAAGTGCTTCTCTGAAGGTAGCTTCCCACATTCTGAAAAGCATGCACCTACTCCGACCTACTCTAAAGAAACCTGGACTTGATGTTGAGAACATGTTGAACTATCGTCCTGTCTCCAACCTGTCCTTCATATCAAAGATATTAGAGCGTGCAATACTTGACCAATTACAACCACTACTTCAGCAGAATGAAACTATCCCAATTTTTCAGTCTGCTTACCGACAGCATCATTCAACTGAAACAGCATTGATTAGAGTACATAATGATCTAGTTGAGAACATTTGCAATGGTGTGGCCTCACTATTGGTCTTGCTTGATCTCTCTGCGGCCTTTGACACAGTGGATCACGAGTTGTTATTGAGTGATCTTTATGATTGCGGTGTGCGTGACTCCGCTCTCTTGCTTCTTGGGTCGTACTTGTCAGGTAGATCCCAGAGTGTGATGGTAAATCAAGTGGTCTCGGACTCGACACCCCTGCAGTATGGTGTTCCGCAGGGATCAGTTTTAGGTCCTATCCTATTTATAATTTATATTAGCAGTTTGTCTCTTCTGCTTCGTGCACATAATGTCACCTTTCACTTTTATGCAGATGACACCCAGATTTATGTGAGAATCACAAATATAGTTGATATACGGAGTAAGATGGAATTGTTGATGTCTGATATCAAGAAGTGGATGAGAGCGAGAAAACTTAAACTAAATGATGGTAAAACTGATATTCTCATCATCCGAGGAAATAGAAGAGCTGATGATATAGTAGGTGCCCTCTCCATCAATGTGGGTGGATCTCAGCTGCGACCGGCCAACTCTGTTCGAAATCTGGGTGTATATGTGAACTCCCGATTAGATTTCAAAGAGCATGTAAACCAGATAGTTAAAAGTTGTTACTTGCACATCAGAAATCTCTATTTGGTGAAGCCGTTTATAACCAGACGTTGCCTCCTGACGTTGGTTCACTCATTGGTCTTCTCTCGTGTTGATTATTGCAATGCCCTGTTGGTGGGTCTTCCAAATTATATTTTGAAGAAAGTTCAGTCTGTTCTTAACAGGGCCGCAAGACTAATTTTTGGTGTTCCACCTAGAACTCCTACTACATCTCTTCACATAGAACTGCACTGGCTGCCAGTAAGAGCAAGAATAGAATTTAAGTTGTGTTTGGTGCCTCTTTAGGTTCTCAAATTTGGTGAGCCTAGGTACCTTGCGGAGCTGCTCAGGCGCCCACCGGCACACCATGGTGTAGTTGTGCGTCATGACAATGACCCTTTTCGTCTTGATGAACCAAGGGCTTTCCAGCAGTCTTCTTTCTTTGAGAGGTCATTCTCCTACATGGCTCCGAGGTTGTATAACAGGTTGCCGCTGTCCATGAGACAACTGAGTTCTGTTGAATGCTTCAAGAGACAGCTTTAGACTTTTCTCTTTGAGAGAAGCTATGATCTTGAGAGAGGTGTCATGACAGATGGCTATAGAGTTTAGGCTATTTTGCCACTGCTAGTGATTGTTAAATGTGTGTTGTATATAAGCCTTCTTTTGATGCATTGATTTTGTTCTTTTTTCTTTCTCTTTTCGAGCGCTAGTGAATTCTTCGGAAAAATTGGCGCTTATGAGAAATAAGTAACATGCTTATTATTATTTATTATTATTTATCCTTGACACTTGGGTTAAGCATTTAATTTTAAGGTAAGCAATGGCTATTGTTTGTTCTATTACTGTAGACCTATTATAGCCTTTATGTACAACCCTTCAATTCTAACAGAATTCGTAATATTTAGGCATTAGGCCTATTTCTTTTCCATGTGTGTTTATTTGAACTTTTTTTTTTTTTTTTTTTTTTTTAAGAGACAATGAACGGAGGAAGGAAAAACACAGATAAAACAAAAAGGTCCATGAACATTGAACTGCAGGGTGTCAAACGAGAGCCGAGTCCATACTATGGTCAATATTTACGAGCCGCACCACAGCTGGGATCTCATTTCTAATGGTAGTTTTGGGTTCCTATCATTCTATGCTTCATTGCTATATACTTTTTATCCACCGGATTTTTTTTTTTTTTCTTGGCTTTATTTTTTTTTTAGCATTAACCTAACCAAAAAACCTAACCTAACCTAACCTTTAATAGCCCCCAAGTACATTTAGGTTAGGTTAGGTTAGGTTTTTTGGTTAGGTTAATGCTAAAAAAAAAATAAAGCCCCCCCAAAAAAAAAAAATCCGGTGGATAAAAAGTATATAGCAATGAAGCATAGATGATAGGAACCCAAAACTACCATTAGAAATGAGATCCCAGCTGTGGTGAGGCTCGTAAATATTGACCCATACTATTTTAGTCGTATTACTGCATAAGTAACGATAAAATTATGGTTTGTAGTTCAAATTATGTCTACGGAAGTGATAACATGACCAAAACATAACTATTTCATTCTAACTTTCTTGTATTCCTTCTCATATTCATTCAAATCTTCAAACAGAATTTCTCCGGTTTGACACCCTGCATTGAAGATCGATAATAGAAGTTGGGACAGCAATTTAAACTTAAATTTTCGGCGCCCAGTCGTATTCTGGGTAGGCCGACCGAGAGACAAACATCTTCCCCCTGTAACATCTCGCAAGCAAGTAATATGAAGAAAGATAATAAAAATAAATGAAACAGCCATCGTTTAAAGAACGAACTACTGGATACGAGAGTGCGCCAATAACAACAACAACAGCTGTGCGGCGCCGGCCTAGTCTGGCGGCGGAGGAGGGTGGCGCGGATTAGGGAGGGGGGTGGCGGGGAATACGAAAAATAGCATTTTTACACCACTCTTCAACCGCAATTCCGGGTATTGTGGGGTAAATTTGCGGTTTAGATATTTTAGTACCTTTTGGACCCCTCAACGCGGATTAGGGTAAATGCGGACTGAGGATACGTGTATTGGGGGGACTGACTGTACCATTGTTTAGGGTGGCCTGACGCTACTTTTATCGCATAAATCTACCTCTTATATGTTATATTTTATATATTTCTAAGTAAGATACGGTCACCATAAGTGTATCAAGTCGAAGCCAAAGCCATTTTCCGAAGTCACGATGTCTAGTGGTGATTTTTAGTATATAATTAACTTGGGAAATAATGGCTATAAATCGCTCAAATTCTATTAATTGTTTACTAATTGTGTAATAAATATGTGTTATATTTCTTTATTGACATGCCTACATAAGTAGATTGACCATTTAACCCGGGAACTGCGGGAAGACTTAAGGGTTCCCCCGGTGGACTGCGGGAAGACTCTTAACCCTTAAAGAGCGGCACGCAACATAAGTCGAGTTAAAGAAACTGGCAAAAAACGGGTGAAAATCGAGTGAAAATGGGTGGAACAGTAATGAACCATACGTCCGACATCTGTGGCCTCCCGGCCCACACTAACTCCAGTTCCCCCACCGCACGGGAGGATGACAGTGTGACCAATAGTTCGCTAAAAGTGAACAATGTAGCAAAATCCGCTAAACTTCCATCTTTGAGGTAACACTGTCAGTGCTCCACGAGTGCTACGTAGCTGTATGTGGTGTCATTGTGTAGCGATTTCCACCTAGTTTTCGGCACAATACAGTTCCTTTCATGCTGATGGTTGATATAGCAGTCAGAATGGCCTGAAAAGGCCCAAAACGGCCACAGACCACCCGCTAGACTAGGGTTAACCCTTCAAACTCGGATGGTACACGTGTGTACCATTAAATTTTGCCCCGAGGAACCCGGGTGTTACAACATTGTACCATTGCTTGAAAGCCTGTGAGCTTCGTGTGCGAGGCGTCGGTCCGACGCATGTAAACAACAGCCGGCTGGACCGACGCCCCGCATCTCCGGCCACAAGAAGGAGAGCGTCGCTTGTTCGTGTGTGCCTGTATGTTGTTGTTAAGTATCGAAAAGTAGTGTAAAGTGGCTGTTTTGGCCATAAAGTTATCTCCAATGAAATCATCATCACAAATCAAGCACTTGACTTAGAGAGCTCTACTTAACACCATTCTACAGGTAAATAACACAGCTACGCTTGGGGATGCGCGGGAATGCGGGAAGCAGTCAGCATAACAATGATACGGTAGCCTAGCCTAGACGTTTTTCGGCCAAAACACCCGGATTTCGGGGAATATTTATGTAATGCATAGCCGGGGCGGGAGGGTTAAGAGTCAGAGAAAAAAAAAATTTAAACATCGAAAAAAAAGTAAAAAAACAAAATATTTTTATTTTTTTATTTTATTTTTTTTTTTTGCCCTTGGGCCATGCAAAATATCAGTCCTCTACTTCCCCTCCTTCCCCACTTTCCTCCTCTCCTTCAGTTATCACCTATTTTCCCTATTATTCCCTTATTCTGAGGTATATTTTCGTGCTAACATTAGCGAGTTGCAAGCAGGGCATTGTCATCACTGTTAGCAAGCGAGTGCAAGAGAGAGAGAGAGAGAGAGTATCGATCGACAGTGTCTCAGTGGCCTTGGAGGAAATTGGCGGGAAAGGAGCTTGCCTCACCCATACATTATGTAACTCGCGGCCTGTATCGCCGATTTTGACCATCCAAACGCTGTTTTCACTCGTTTTATTGTTGTAACAGGTTAATACCTTTATAATCAACCTATAATAGGCGCATATGGATAAGTATTAATGCTATTTATGGTAAAATGAATATTTTAGTGATGGAAACAGCTCAAATACATGCGCACAGGCAGAGGTGTCTAATTACCCCATGCGCACTTAAGAGGTTAAGCTAGTAGTTTTCGTATATAATCGAAGAATAGATTCCTGTAAGGGGGTGTTCAGAACTTCAGTCACTCTCTCAATCGTGGTTAAAAAATGCCGGTCTTTTGGTCTCGTCATATTACAGGCTAATATGGAGAATGTAGTTTCAGTATCAGCATTTCCACACATGATTTACAATTATGAATAACTGAACGTCTTATATGAGCCGGATATGACAACGAGGAGCTGCTTAAAATCTGATGGCCTTTCAGCAACCTACAAAGTACAAAGGAAATCAAGCAACAACAGATCTAGTGACCCTTCTAGGCTGCTTGTCCTCCAAAACACTGAGGATCAAGTGTCCAAACAGTGGTTTAGAGTGGGTAAGGGAACATTGGAAAGGGAACTACTGCCCTGCCACTAATGTGGCAGTAGGGGACATATGGGTTAGTAACTGAGGGGAGGATAAAATAAAGTTATTCATTTACAAACGCAGTCAGTCGCGGGTTTGATGCGAGATATTTGTCTAGGCGGAATTTGAATGAATCAACGGTGATGCAGTCTATAACGTCTCGGGGAAGCCCATTCCACAAGTTGACAACTCGATTGAAGAAGAAATTCTTAGATTCGTGTGAGTTAAAAGATTTACCAATAATTTTGCAACCGTTTCCCCGCGTGTAATTAGATTGGTCGATAGTGAAGTACTTACTACAGTTCATATTGTCGATGCCTTTGATGATTTTGAACACTTGAATTAAGTCACCTCTTAATCTGCGCTGGGTTAAAGGAAATAGATTTAATTCTCTAAGACGCTCTTCGTATGGTTTGTTCTTTAGGCTAGGTATCATTTTGGTAACTCTACGTTGAACTCGTTCTAGCTTGTTTATGTCTTTTTGGTAATAAGGGCACCAGCATTGAACGCAGTATTCCAGAAGAGGGCGGACTAAGGAATTGTAAAGGGTTAGGATTACGTCTTTGGATTTATGCTCAAATGATCTGCCTATAAAGCCAATTATGCCTTCTTAACAACTTCTGAACATTGTTGACTCGGTTTTAGGTTACTCGATATTGTTACTCCCAGATCGGTTTCTCTGTTTACATTCTTAAGCTGAGTGCCATTCATCGAATAGTTTGCTTTCTCATTTAGGTATCCGATATGTAGTACTTTACATTTATCCGCATTGAAACTCATTTGCCAAATTTGGGCCCAATGTGACAATTTATCTAGATTGTGTTGCATATCGTCAACTTGATCTTTTGAGAGTACGCTATTTGCAATTTTTGTATCGTCAGCAAATTTTGAGATTGTACAGGTGAGACCCTCATCTATGTCGTTGATGTAAATTAGAAAGAGAATTGGTCCTAGTACCGATTCCTGGGGTACCCCGCTACTTACATTGGTCCATTTAGATGCCTTACCGTTTATGACTACTCTTTGCTTTCTGTCGCTGAGCCAATTTTCTATCCATTTCAACACACCGTCTTGTATTCCATGCGCTTTTAGTTTTAGCAGTAAACGTTTGTGGGGAACTTTGTCAAAGGCCTTTTGAAAATCAAGGTATATAATATCTACAGCTTTACTCTCATCGTAGAGGTTGAGGATATCGTGGAAGAAGTCTAAGAGGTTTGTTAAACAGGAACGTTTTTTACGAAAGCCGTGTTGAGTATCTTTAAGTATGTTATTTTCCTCTAAGTGATTTACGAGTCTGTCTCTTATGACCGTTTCTAGCATTTTACATACAACTGAGGTTAAGCTAATTGGACGATAGTTACTGGGTAGGGATTTGCTGCCTTTTTTGAATATCGGTGTTACGTTGGCTATCTTCCACTGATCAGGCATAGTTCCAGACTGCAAGGATTTATTGAATAGTAATGTCAGTGGTTTGGAGAGCTCATCCTTAGCTTCCTTTAGAACTCTAGGCGAGATTGTATCAGGTCCAGGCGTTTTATTTACCTTGAGTTTATCTAAACAATTCAATACTTCTCTCTCTGTAACGGTGATATTGCTTAGAACATCTGAATTATCAATCTGAATCGGCGATGGTGTAGGGATATCACTGAGGTCTTCTGTTGTAAAAACTGATGCAAAGAAGGTATTGAGGGCATTACTCATTTGTACTTCGTCTTTGGTGTATTCTCCATTTTCATCGACTAACGGTCCAACAGTTGAAGTAACTACTTTTTTCTTTCTGATATAACTATAGAATTCTTTCGGGTTTGTTTTACTTTGATTCGCAATATGTAACTCTAGGGTCTTTTTACTTTGCTTAATTAACTTTTTGGCTTTGCGTCGTAGCTCTACAAATTTCACCCGTTCTTCGTCATTTTGTGAGGATTTTAATCTATCATTAGCAAATTTTTTAGCAAGCAGGCAGTTTGAAATATCTTTATTCCACCATTTGGGCTTATTATTATGGCCTGGACGCCGTATTTTTTGATGGTATGCAGTCTTGCACTGCTTTTAGGTAAGTGGTTTCGAATAACTTCCAAGATGTATTTATGTCGTTATTGTTAACGACAACATTGTTAACGTTATTGTTAACCTGTTGTAAAGTATTTGAATTACGTATTATTATGTGGTATTTGTACAAAATATGCATATGTATGCAAAGCTGAAGGCTTTCTGAATCATATGTAGGTGTTTAACCCTTCCCACCCGGGCTCGCCATCCTAAGGACATCATTGAGATCCGGGCGATCTGGCTGAAAAACGTCTTTAACCTCTGAAGTGCGCATGGGGGTAATTGGAAACGTCCCCCTGTGCTGACGTATTTGAGGTGTTTCCGTCACTAAAATATTCATTGTGCCATTAATAGCATTAATACTTATCCATATGCGCCTATTATGGGTTGATTATAAAGGTATTAACCTGAAACAACAATAAAACGAGTGAAAACAGCGTTTGGATGGTCAAAATCGGAGATATAGCCCGCGAGTTGTATAATGTATGGGTGAGGCAAGCTGCTTTCCCGCCAATTTCCCCCAAGGCCACTGAGACACAGTCGATCGATACTCTCTCTCTCTCTCTTGCACTCGCTTGCCATCAGTGATGACAACACCCTGCTTGCAACTCGCTAATGTTAGCACGAAAATATACCTCAGAATAAGGGAATAACAGGGAAAATAGGTGATAACTGAAGGAGAGGAGGAAAGTGGGGAAGGAGGGGAGGTAGAGGACTGAGATTTTGCATGGCCCAGGGGCCATTTTTTTTTTTTTTTTTTTTTTCGATGTCAAAAGTTGATTTTTTTTCACTCACTCATAAGAGTCTCCCCGCAGTCCGCCGGGGGAACTCTTAAGAGTCTCCCCGCAGTTCCCGGGTTAATAGGCTACCCGTATCTTTGTTATTTTAACTGCTAGAGAATTCCCACGCATCTCTAAACGTAGTGCTGTTTCTAATCTGTAAAATGGCATTGATAGAGCTCTTTAGGTCAATTGGTTCAGTTGTGATGACAATTTCGGTGGAGAGAGATTATATGCGATGTTCGCAATATCGGACCTTTGCAGACACTAATTTCGTCATAGCATACAATAACAACATTGATCCGACGTCTCCTTCTTTGTTTACATGCGTCGGACGCACGGCTTTCAAACCAAGCTTAATAGGCTTTCAAGCTTGCGGATTTTAAAATGACACCCGGGCTCCTGGCCATCTGCCGCGGTGTCATTTTAAAATGATGCCCGGGCGGGAACGGTTAAGGAAAAATATGAGTTAAATTACCAACGTTATAAGGGTGGTACCACATATCGGAACAAAAGCACTCATTTCTATTCACTGATAAATTTGCCGTTTCGCGCCAACTTCACGAAGGTTCACCATGTTATTACATGGCTGCCGTAAGCCGATTTTAGTGTTTTAAGTGACTTATGAATAGTTTAAAGTGTGCTCTTTATGAATATACCAATGAAAGTTGTATACAGAAAGTTTTTATATGCATTATGTGCAAATGAAACCTGGGAATGGCGCCGAGGCTCTTCAGAGGTTTTACTGGGCGAAGACGACGGGACTCTTAAGATCCAAGGCCTAAAAAAAAACTTTTAAAAGACCCCAATGGCACTCAAAACAAAGGAATATGTGATTAAGTCAGATAATTCCCCTCCATATCTCGTATCACTCCTCCACATGTGTCCAACCCCGTCCCCCCCCCCTTCAATTATCACCTATTTTTCCTCTTGTTCCCTTGTTTATCGGTTTATTTTCCGCGTCAATATCCCCCACCTGGTTTCAAGGTTGAAGAGGAGGCATATAGAGATCGTGGCAAGAGAGAGACTTCACTAGCAAGACATCAGTGTCGATCGATATGTACAAAGGAGTACAAAGGAAATCAAGCAACAACAGGTCTAGTGACCCTTCTAGGCTGCTTGTCCTCCAAAACACAGGTTCAAGTGTCCAAACAGTGGTTTAGAGTGGGTAAGGGAAAATTGGAAAGGGAACTAATGTCCGTGGCAGGATTAGGAAGTTAGTAGGGGACAGATGGGTTAGTAACTGAGGGGGGGATAAAACAAAGTTATTAATATACAAACGCAGTCAGTCGCGGGTTTGATGCGAGATATTTGTCTAGGCGAAGTTTAAATGAATCAACGGTGCTGCAGTCTATAACGTCTCGGGGAAGCCCATTCCACAAGTTGACAACTCGATTGAAGAAGAAATTCTTAGATTCATGTGAGTTAAAAGATTTACCAATAATTTTGCAACCGTTTCGCCGTGTGTAATTAGATTGGTCGATAGTGAAGTACTTACTACAGTTCATATTGTCGATGACTTTGATGATTTTGAACACTTGAATTAAGTCGCCTCTTAATCTGTGCTGGGTTAAAGGAAATAGATTTAATTCTCTTAAGACGCTCCTCGTATGGTTTGTTCTTGACCAGAGGTCAATAATATATCCAATTAAGTCCATTGGTAGCCTACTATGAAATTACATTTATTTGACACGAAAACAATGCCGAGCATCTTTAGTTGAACACACACACATCCAAAGAAGTTATCCTAACCCTTTACAATTCCTTAGTCCGCCCTCTTCTGGAATACTGCGTTCAATCCTGGTGCCCTTATTACCAAAAAGATATAAACAAGCTAGAACGAGTTCAACGTAGAGTTACCAAAATGATACCTAGCCTAAAGAACAAATCATACGAAGAGCGTCTTAGAGAATTAAATCTATTTCCTTTAACCCAGCGCAGATTAAGAGGTGACTTAATTCAAGTGTTCAAAATCATCAAAGGCATCGACAATATGAACTGTAGTAAGTACTTCACTATCGACCAATCTAATTACACGCGGGGAAACGGTTTCAAAATTATTGGTAAATCTTTTAACTCACACGAATCTAAGAATTTCTTCTTCAATCGAGTTGCCAACTTGTGGAATGGGCTTCCCCGAGACGTTATAGACTGCAGCTCCGTTGATTCATTTAAACTCCGCCTCGACAAATATCTCGCATCAAACCCGTGACTGACTGCGTTTGTAAATTAATAACTTTATTTTATCCCCCCCTCAGTTACTAACCCATCTGTCCCCTACTAACTTCCTAATCCTGCCACGGACATTAGGTCCTGGGCAGTAATTCCCTTTCCAATGTTCCCTTACCCACTCTAAACCACTGTTTGGACACTTGATCCTCAGTGTTTTGGAGGACAAGCAGCCTAGAAGGGTCACTAGATCTGTTGTTGTTTGATTTCCTTTGTACTCCTTTGTACATCCTCTCCTATCTCCACCTGACCAACAACATACATGTCCACCTTCCCAACACATTATGGAAAATCAGGAAGCTGTATGACATGATACGTCATCGCTTTACCACCTACCTGATTCCATTTCAGAAGATGTGCCTCGATGAGTCTCTGGTCCTGTTCCGTGGTAGGCTGCATTTCAGGCGGTATATCCCGTCAAAGAGAAACCGCTTCGGCATCAAGCCCTTCGTCCTCTGCGATTGTAAGACGGGGTATGTGCTGGACTTTGTGGTCTACAGCGGCAGTGGTGGCAAAATCTTGACTGACCCCGACATTGAATTTGGCGGCGCTGTCGTGCAGAAAATTATGGAGAAACACTTCCATAAAAAACACATTCTCTACACTGATAACCACTACACGTCGCCCATCCTAACCAAGTACTGTACCTCCATGACTGCAAGACCGGAACTGTCGGCACAGTCAAGGCCAAGAGGAAGGGCATGCCATCATACCCAACGAAGACCAAGAAGACGGACATCTTCCACAAGAAGAGTGGCCTCATCCTTTCCATCCACTGGCATGACCAGCGGAAGGTCAACCTCCTCACCACATGCCACAAGGCAGAGATGGTCGCCACAGGGAAGGTGGACCGAAGAGCCAAAAACCCCGTCCAGAAACCAGCTGCTGTCCTGGACTATAACCTCAACATGCGCCTCATCGACAAGTCCGACATGCAGATGGGCTTCATCGACTGCCTGCGAACATCTTGCAGGTGGTATAAGAAGTTTATTCTGCATCTATCTATCTATCTATTGCCTGACGCCGTGATCCCCGAAGGGGTGGCCACGAACGAACCGCCCCCATGCACCTCTGTCCCCAGTCAGTCGACGCCCCTCCCCCTAACCAGCACCGCCTTCGTTCATGTACTTCCTCCTTCCATCCTTCCACCTCTCATTCGGTCTACCTCTCATTCGGTCTACCTCTCCCTCTCTGTCCCTCCACCTCGCTCTCGTACACCCTCTTAGTCATTCTCTCGCTTTCCATACGTTCCATATGGCCGAACCATCTCAAGTTGTTCCTTTTCACACTTTCCAGCACATCTACCTCCACACCACACCTCCTTCTTACTTCCTCATTAGTCTGTCTATCCCTCCATGTAACTCCGCACGCACTCCTTAAGTAATTCATTTCCACTGCTCTCACTCTTGGTCTGAGTCTCTCAACCAGCGTCCATGCTTCGCTTCCGTAAGTCAGTGTCGGGATTACCACACTGTCATGCAAGGACTTCTTCACTTCCATACTGACCACCCTACTTCTTGTTACTGCTTTTAGCATTCCTACAACCCTCTTCCCCTGTTGTACCCTCTCCCGCACTTCTTCATCCATAGTCCCATCTTTACTCAACACAGTGCCCAGATACTTAAAAGAGTTGACGATCTCCATAGCCTGACCGTTCAGCTTCACCTCACACTCTGTGACTTCACCCCTTTCGAAGACCATAACCTTGCTCTTCCCCGCATTTACCTTCAAATTCCGTTTTTCGCACACTGTTCCAAACTCATTTACCAGACCCTGCAACTCCCATTCATTATCACTCATCAGAACTGTATCATCCGCAAACAGCAGTATAGGTAGCTTCCACTCAATTCCCTCCCTTTTCAGCGATACACCAACATCCACTGCTCTTGATAGTATTTCTTTCATGACTCCATCCATATATACAGTAAACAACCACGGGGACATCACACACCCCTGTTTCAAACCAACATTCAGGTCAAAGAACTCGCTCTGCTCACTCTCCACATGTACTGCCGCCTTTGCACCCTCATACATGCTCTTCACTGCTTTCAGCAACTTGCCCTCTACTCCGTATATTCTAAGTACTTTCCACAAACCTTCTCTATCCACTCTGTCATAGGCCTTCTCCAAGTCCATAAAGGCAACATACACCTTTTGTTTCTTCTCCAGATACTTCTCCACAACACAATTCAGGGTAAAAATCTGATCTACACATCCTCTTCCCTTCCTAAAACCTCCCTGCTCGTCGCCTATCCATATCTCCGTTCTCACTCTCACTCTCTCGATCACTACCCTACTGTATACCTTCCCTACTACGCTTAGAAGACATATTCCTCGGTGGTTACCACACACTCCTCTTTCCCCTTTGCCCTTATATAGGGGGACTATTATGCCAGTCTTCCAGTCATCGGGTGCACTCCTCTTCTCCCATGCTAGTTTGCACATTTTCCATACCCATTCTATCACTATCTCACCACCATACCTCAACATTTCCCCACACACTCCATCTGTTCCTGGTGCTTTCCCCAACTTCACTCTTTTCATGGCTTCCCACACTTCTGACCTCCTGATCCCCACCTCCTCCTCCACTACTTCTCTTCTTCTCCCTCCCATACCATATCATACCATATGTTTGCTGGCTCTTCATTCCTTACATTTAGCAACTCACTGAAGTACTCCCTCCATCTTTCGACTCTCTCTTGCTTCTCGGCTAGCATTCTCCCATTCTTATCTTTCACACCCTTACTGTTTCCCTTGCTACCTTCCCTAACTTTCTTGACTTCTTTCCAGAACAGTTTCTTACTCTCCCTCCATTTTACTGCTGTTTTTTTACTGTTTATTCTGCATACGGTAGATATATCGGCCCTCAATGCCTACAACATCTACCGTCTGAGGACTCCCGGAGCCAAGAAATACAAGTCCCTGCGGAAGTTCCACAAGCAGGTGATACTTGAGCTCCTGGCTAAACAAGCGGGTACACCTCGGAGACCACTACAAGGACCAGGCCAGCTGGACCGCACAGGGTGTGCTGACTTCTTCAGGAAGCACCAGCTCAACCCCCTTCCTTTCAAAACACCAGGTGGTAGAGTTAGGAGTCAAAAGAATTGCCATGTGTGTAGCCACACAACTCGCAGACCCCTCAAAGTAAAGAAAACCACATTGGAATGCCTCGAGTGTGAAGTGGCACTGTGCGCTGGATGGTGCTTCAACGACTTTCACACTCTAGTCCAATATTGAAGTGCCCGTGACAATGACAGTGAAAGTGACACTCTAAAATGTAGGCTAATAGTAATAATGAAACTAAGTATAAGTGAAAGAGACACACGTAAGTAATAATAAGTGCCTTCATAACAATATGAACAAGTAAAAGTGACACTATATATATTATTAGCTTACCTAACAATACATAAAAGTGAAAATTACACTATAAATTATCATAGTCCAGTGAAAGTGACACTATAATAACAATAAAACAGTAAAAGTGACAGAGACACAAATAACTTCATAAAAATAACTTTATTGAATGAAAATAACATAATAAGTACACTAGTACAGTATAACAAATGGCAGAATAAACAATAAAAACTTTCAAATCGCTTCCCGGCATAATTGCGGGTAGGGCGACGAGTACAACAGTGCGTCGTAGCCGGGGCCGCGGTTGAGTGTTCGGATGCGCCAAGGTAAATATGCGCCAAAATTTACCTCCACTAACATCGCCATAACTCCGGAACCAGTTAATTAAGCTAGAGAGCTCTACTTAATGCCAGTCTACGCAGCAAGGTAAGGCGCACATTTTCATGTTTGTTTCATTATTGTAGCTCTTATATTAAGGGAGATAGGCCTTTGTTTACACGAGTCATTTTTCGGCCAGATCGCCCGGATACCAGCTCCGTCATTTAGAAAGCCAGCCCGGGCCACGAGGGTTAAAGAGACGGTCTAATGGAGCGTGTTGATTGGCTGGCTGGATTCCTACTTTATCACTCTGTGCTAAATTAAGGCGAGCTGATCGCTGCAATACTGTCCCTCTAAAATCCCTGCCATCAGTCTGCCAATCAATCAGTCCACTGTGTTCACATATACACCTGTGCAACCGAATTGCTGGATTCTGGTTTCCTACTGCAGTCTTGGCTAACAGAACTTGACCCGGTTGGCTGAGGAGTTGCTTGAAAGTTCTTGTGGTCTATACTCTCTGGCCTTTTCCGTCGACAATAGCTAGTAGGCGACGAAGCCGGTACTGAGGGTCAGTTGGGAGAGGCATGGTGCCCTTCAACTGTCAGGCACGTGCCTCAGGGGTTCTATTTATAACCTCGTCTAGATACCTGATTTGTGGACGGCTAACTCTACCACTGCGTGTAATTGTTTCAGCAGGGCCCATTGATTTAGATAACTTTGCTGGACTCTTACCCGGGAAGTCAGTCGCCTGTTTTCCTGTGACATATTTATTTTAGTTAAAGGAGAACTATATATATTTTTAGCCTCGGTAAATACTCCCTTTTCGGCCATTTCTTCTCTGGGATATTCTTCCTCACTACTTAAAGTCTCATTGAAATCTCTCTCGGGATCTGTAGAATTATCGTCATTGGTACACTCTCGGGATTCCCCCTCCCCGCTCGTCATAATTCCTCAGTTTCTCCATTCCCGTCTCGTTCTGACCTGGAATAACTCGTTTTGGTTCCTACGGGAAGACCCCAGTATAATCCCCTCTCAGAAGGTGATCTTCTGCCTTATAACGAGTTGAAAAGTCATCAGAATTATTGGCCCCGGATTCTATAACTTTCTCACTTTCTTCCTCGCTACTCCACTCGCTCATATCTGGATTCCCTCGTACCGTTTAGTATGGCGAATATGCGTTACTCTTCTGTTACGTATCTTGATCCTCAGGTGGTTAACTTGATGAATCTAGATAGCACAGAGATATATATTACGGTATCAGTCAGCTGAAGGCAAAACAAAAGTAAAATCTAATATAATAATTTCCTGTTGTTGCTTCCTTTCCTTTTGGATCTTAGGACTTAGTATCCTTTATTGACTGATACTCTTTAATTATAAAAATACTGAAACTAATTAAAGTCATGTAGTATTTATAAAGAATTATTATTTAACCGAAGCTTAGTAGGCTATGGTTATGAACCGAATAAGTTATAGCTAAAAGACTATTAATTTTATAAAAAGTCTTGAAAGATAAATATTAAAGTAAGAATATTTCTGTCTTACCTTTTTTGAAATGAATAGATAGTTTTCTTATGTCCTTTTATTTATATTTAATGTAATTATTCTTGGTTCTTGTCTTACGTTAATAGTATTATATTATTATTATCATCAGGAGTAATATCAAAGTCACATAAAAAGTTAGATATATATTTAATAATTAGTTAAATTTATTTCTTAACCACGTAACATTGAGGTTTGATTATGAGTAAATAAAGTTACAGGATCGTTTCATAGATTCGATTCAGGTCTCACTCAATTATATGAAAAGCAAAATATAATATTTTGAAGCAAAAGAATTTTCTTCAGCTTAGGAAATCACTAGAAGTAATATTAACACAGCCATGTTAGTCTAAGGCGATATTACTAATACGAGACAATAGCATCACCGTACTAAGCACCATTAAGCAATGTAAGCTTAATTCAAAGAAAATGAAAGAACTCGTAAGTATTAATATAAAACAATAGTATTACTTTCATCATAACCCAATTACTTAAAGAGTTGCTTTAGTCCACAAGTTAGTCAACTAAAATAGTTAAGTACATAATAATAGCGTTAACGTTAATTCCCAATCAAATAGTTAAGTACATAAATAGTAGCGTTAACGTTAATTCGCAATCAAATAGTTAAACACATTACACACATTAAACACATCACGTTAATTCCCAATCACATATCTCACTAACCAACATAACGTAAGTGTTTACACCGAACACACTTAACACACATTTATATAATCTGACTGACAGTCACAATCCCATTATAATACTTCACCCCGTCTTCCTCCAGCTGCAAGTTCACCTTCCCCAACTTCAAATGAGACTGATTTGAATGCCCACAACTCGGGTCTTATATACCAAACAATGATGGTGTAGGAACGAATCAGGAGGCGGCGGGTGGTGCGCGCTCCAATCATAGCTCCTCGAATCACATAACAGGTGTGTCGTCCACTCACAGCTCCGAGGGAGCTGTGCGCTCACTACCCAGCATCATTGAGCGAGTTAGGGAACCCAAACCAAGATGACTGAAGCCCTCCACGGAGACATCAGCCAGCGCCGATGAAGCAGATCAGCCAAGCCGAGGTCAAAAGGCGGCAACCACCCAGCCACACAAACATTTATGACACAAATGCCAACAAGGTCTCTAGGGCCCCAATCCGGCCCAAGAGGAAGCCGGAGACAGGGAGGGGAACGGAACACGGACACCATTGTTTCAGCCGTTTGGCAACACACTTGCGGTGGCAACAGTGTTTACATGTTGGAGCAGCGGTCGGGCAGGACTTTAGTGTTCCATAGGCCAATTGTCTAACCGACAGGAGAGTCTTGTGAAGGTGCTGTCTCTTTGGAACACTGTTAAGGCTGGTGTGGTATATTACGGTGGTAACCGAGACTGCAGGAGCAAGTGCAGCGGGGGGGGACTCCGGCGAGTCGTGCTGAGGCATGGGTAGCACCACACCAACATCACCCACAGTGACGACTGGGCGGGGCAGTGGTATGGTGGGACATTATCGTCCTACAGTACACTCCAACTACCGAAAAGCAACCCGTCTGAGCCGTTACAATGCATGTGAACGGAAAATTGACGGGAACCCAGTACACGTATGTATAGCGGAGCGTACCAAGCACGGGCCGGCCACATGGGCGCGATCAACCAAACCCCGCGCCAGAAAAATCCCAGCCCGTGGAGGACGTAGCACATGAGGAGTGCGACGGGCGGAGGCAATGTGGACACCAACTGTCACCCACTCCAGTCCGTGCCGAAGGCATCAGCGGATAAGAAGACCAACCGAAAGGCCACCGACAAGCCCGCCAGGGCAAGACAGCGATCCCGCAGGAAGAAGAACGGTACCAACAGGATCATGGCCCGGACGCGAAAGCGAAGAGCCCTGACCACTTGCCGTGGTGGCGATTACCCATGTTAGATCGGGAGCCCCACCCCCCTCACACGACGCATCTGTGGCAATCCAGAAGCCCGCCGGGGGAGCAGGCCAGGGCACCGCTGCCGCGAGCGAGCCCCGAGCGACCCAGTGTGATAGTCTCATATGTAGCAAGCGCGGTACCGGCCACAGCCAGTAAGGGGGGGGGGGGATACAGGGAAGTGTTAGGGGACCAGTAGAACAAGGTAGTCGAGTCCGAGCTGGCCTAAAGGCACGGTCAGTGCCGCCCAAGGTAAAGATCCCAGCCGGGAAAACACCCAGAACACGTTCGTGAACGAGAACGGGCAGAACACGACAAGTGTTGACGCGGACACCCGACCCCGGGGAACAGGAGCACAGTGGAGTTTCCATGGCCCCCAGTGTGAAGGTGGGAGGACCGCCATGTGAAATAGCGATGGTGACCCCAGGCTTGTGACACGGACGACTACAGCGAGTGTGTCCAGGACACAATGTGTGGAGATGTTATCGCGACGGCACCTCCCCCATACATGGACCGGAGTACCTGGGCCACCTCCTGAGACACTGCGTCGATGACGGGGAGGGCGCCCGAGAGGAGGTTGAGACCTCCACCTACAGGCCAGACCCTTCTATACCACCGTCGTGCCCACGCGTGGCTAGCGCAGGAAGTGGGGGCGGGAGAAGCCGGTGCGGGCGCTTTGCGTCAGGCACACCACCAAGTCAATGAGACGGCCGGTTGAGGGGAGAGGGTATGAGCCAGGAGGAGCTACTCGTCGTGCGGAGCATAGCCTCCCTTAAGTTGTCATGGAGAAAGTAACTACCATGGCCAAACCCCCGTCCACCTGGCCGTCCTGACGAAAACGGAGAGCGGGCCTCACGCTCCGGCCTGTCCCCCTCCCGTCCGAGCAAGGCAGTGGAGGACGAGGGTCCCGGAACTTCCCAGCATAGTCCACCCACAGGACGGAACGGCAAACCGGGTACGAACGGCCACGGGAGGAGCGTATACAACGCTCCCCGCGGCCCGTCCCATATCCCAAGCCCCAGGGCTCCTTGCCGGCGACGGACCACCACTCGCATGGTTGGAGGAGGACGACGAGGGCTTCGCCACGACCTCCCATTGTGCGGAGCATGTGTCGCTTAGCACAAGCAAGAAAGCCTCCTGCCAAGCCACCCCCAGGAACGTCAGTCCCGGACTTAAAAGGGCCGGCAGGAGGAGGTGGCTGCGGACGTCGGCAGGGGCTGACGAGCAGAGAAACCACCCGAACCAGTCGACGGCAATGGGTGGCGAACGTCCTGGACCGGGCAGGAAAAGCGAATGCAACGTAGGGCTGAAGAACCCAGTGAAGTCCGAGGAGCGGAGCAGCAGGCCAGACACAAAAGTGGAGGCCACGGTGGGGATGGACGGTAAAAGGTCAATGAAGAAAGGGGGGAATCCAATACACACAGGACCAATGCCACGTGAGCGGAGGCCTGGGACCTGTCAGCGAGGCTCTGTGGCGATCTAGGAGCAAGAGGCCGCCTGTGGAGCGGATTCGAAGCACAGAAGGAAATTAACAGAGGACACATCAAGGGGGGGGAAACCCAGCTAAGCAGCCGTTCCCTGGGTGCATATGAATGCAAAGGGCATAAAGAACCAGAGGAAAAAGACACGTGGCCGATTCCTGGTGACAGATACAGGGCACAGGGTACATCCAAGACTAGAAAACCCACCTGTGGAGCGAGGTTCTATAGAAAGAGGAAGAGGCAGAGGACACCCTGCCTTTTTGGCGGAAAACGTGTGTAAACACAACGCGGAGTCAAGGCCGAACCCCCCTGGCAGTAAAAAGTCAAGTGTGAGCTACCCGACACCTAATTGGTACAAATAGGAGGGGGAATCCAAGACACACAGGACAATCGCCATGCAAGCAGAGTCCTGGGACTAGGCAACAGGCCCCTGACTCCACCTAGTACACTAGAAGGCCGCCTGTAGGGCGGAAACGAAGCACAGGAGGACACAGAGGATAGGAAATCAGCCAAGTAGCCATATCCAGGACCATATGTACATTAAAACGTAGATAGGGCACCAACTCCATCAATAACCGAGAAAAAAGGCAATGTGGCCGATTCCCAGATACAGATAGACAGGGTACATCAAAAAGTAGAAAATTTGCTTGTAGAGCGGAATTCTAGAAAAAGATGAAGAGCCAGAGGACACCAGGAGACCCTCGCCGGTGAGCCGAAAAAACGTGTGTAAACTCGAATGTTGAGTCAACCTGTCCAGGGAATGCGTGCCGACACAGGTCATCCATGACGTGACCATTCCCCCCCCCCCCCTTCCCCGAGGACATCAGGGAGACCGAACGGGGAATGGAGAGGAGAGAGCTGGACACAGGGCAGAGGCAAGGCGTACGTAATGGGAGATGATATCCCATGATAGACGGAGAGACCTCTAGGCCCGACGGCCTTCCTCCGAAGCAGGTGCGTCCAGGAGGTGAAGGGCGGAGAGACAAACTTCACATCGGCGGGGGCTGTAGACAACCTTGTTGTAGCAGGCCGTGCGGAGGCAGCACCCCCGATGGTCCAGCATGGCCGACCGAATGTATGTCAGGCGGAAGCAGGGAGGAGCCGGCAGTACGGCACCGAAAAATGGGGGGGGGGGAGCGGGTAAAAGTATGAGGCAGTAGAGCCAAAATAGCATTTGAAACCCAAGTAAGACAATATCCAGAAAGACGCCAAGTAGTAAGGAAAGTCAATTAAAAGACACCCACACAGTAGACCACAAACACCAGGGCTGGGACAAGCCCATTTGGCAAGACCCAACCCTGGTAAACAGGTCCAATTCCTTTGGGGAAAAAAGACCCCACCCAAAATACCTGAGAACCCAACGGGAGAGCGGAGGGAGGAGGGGGCGAAGCGGTGTAGGTTTTGCCGGCAGTAGAGCGGGCACCAGCTGGAAGGAAAAAGGTTAAGTGTGAGCAACCCAACAGTACCCTATTAGTGGAAATAGGGGAGGGAAGGGAATCCAATACACACAGGACAATCGCCACTTTGGGTCGAGTCCTAGGACTTTTCAGGAGGTCCTTGGGGCCACCTAGTATACTAGGAGGCCGCCTGTAGGGCGGAAACTAGGTACCGAAGGAGGACACAAGGGAGAGGAAACAGCCAAGCAGCTGTTGTCCAAGGAGCCCTGTCCAGGTACAATTAAAAAGGGGTATAACAGGGCGCCAACACAAAAATCAAGGCAAAAAGGCTATGTGGCCGAGTTCTTGACAAGGCACAGGGCACATCAAAAGTAGAAATTCGCTTGTATAGCGGAAAACTAAAAAGATGAAGGAGCCGAGGACACCTGAAGACCCCCGCCTGTGTGGCGAAAAAACGTGAGTAAACACGAAAGTAGAGTCAACTTGTCTAAGCTTTTCCTCCCTGTGAGCGGGGCCCTTACAGTTTCCAGACATCCCCCCCCCCCCCCTTATGATCAAGTAAACACAGGCAGGGGAAGAACAGAAACAGCTAAAATGTAAGAAAAACAAGAATTTTAACGAGAGCGACGAGACCGAGACCACCCAGTCAGTTGAGACAAAAGGAAGTCAGAAGGAAAGGACCTGTGTGGACCATTCCAACGGCGGGCAGCTCAAGGCAAAAAACCGATTAGCTTAAACACACAAAAACAAAGGTGAGAATTTTAACAAGAGCGTAGAAGACCATAACCATCAAGTCAGTAGAGACAATAGGGAAACAGAAGGAAAGGACCTGTGTGGCCTAATCGGACGGTGGTCAGCTCAAGGTTAAAAACAGGCCTAGCCTAGTTACACAAATCACAGAAAAGAGAAAACACTAGGGCAGCGTCAATCCCTGAGTGAAAGAACCTAGTAACAAAGCTAAACACTGCCCGAGAATCCCCACAATTACGTTAAAGGAATAAAATAAAAGAGAGGATAGCCTAGGGGTTGACCGACATTTTCACCAGAACCACGGATCCACGAGCCAAGTAGGCCCGGGGAAACGAAAAGGAACTGACAAAAGCGTGAACCAGGCGAACGAAATACAAGACCACCAACTATGGACATGTTGAATAAACAAGTCAGAAGGGCCATAGGTCAGTTGAGACCAAAGCAGCATGTTTGTGAGAGAATAAAGGCTGTGTGCCCTATGCTCACATAAAAGCAGAATCCAGAGAAACCTCATGCTCAAGTCTTGTAAAACATCGACACGTAGTCATATGAAAAAACAATAAAACAAAAAGCACGTCAAAAAGGGAAAGAAACACAATGCAACCTGCGGGAAGCATATCCCCCCAAGTTATGTTAAGGGTTAGTTAAAGTGAACATGAACCCGAAAAGCGAGGGTAGAATAGACACACAACGACCGCTACGCGGCGTTGAGGACCAACCACCCCCGAAGAAAACAAATAAATAAACACGTCTCCAGCACTACGCGCACACCCATAAACACGCCATAAAGCCGTAGTAAAGTGCTGCCTACATGGTAGACCATGAGGAGATGGTCGAGGATATGATTCAGTCGTTGAGAAGATTGCTTTTAAGGAAGAATCGATTGATCTTGGTAGGAGATTTCAACTGTAGTGAGGTTGATTGGGAATCGGGAGATGCAGGGCCAAATCAGAGATCTTGGGGAAGTCGGCTAGTGGAGTTGGTTACGGAAAATGTACTTGCACAACATGTGAAGGAAAATACAAGAATGAGGGGTAATAACGAACCTTCTAAACTCCATCTGATTTTTACAAAGGATCCTCACGAAATTAGTGATATAAACTATCTATGTCCTGTAGGTAAAAGTGATCACCTATTACTAAAATGGAAGTTGACCTCGAGTAATGCCAATAGATTAGACAATAGCTACATAAATGACAGATTAAATTATAGTAAAGCTGATTATGTATCCTTGAAAAGATATTTAGAGGGAGTAGATTGGGATCTTATTTTGAAGGAACAGGACGTACAAGGTAAATATAGTAGATTCCTCGAAATTTATAGAGTAGGAACCAATCTGTTTGTCCCAAGATATAAAACTGGAAATTTTACTAAGCAGAAAGATTGGTTTAATTTGAAATGCAAAAGAGCTTTGGGTAGGCGTGATGCAGCTTGGGCTAGATTAAGAAGAAGGAACACTGAGAGTAATCGGAATAAATATAAACAGGAGAGGAATAGATATGTTAACATAATTAGGCAAGTTAAAATGAACTATGAGAAGAACATAGTAAATAAATGTGAAAGTGATCCTAGATTATTTTATAAATATATAAACAGTAAGTTGAAGGTAAAGAAACAAATTACTAAATTAAGAGTTGATGCTAGGACGTATGAAAATGTATCGGACATGTGCGAGGTAATGAATAACAAATTGGGGTCAGTTTTTACTAGAGAGGAAGGTTTTGACGAACCACAGGCGGGAGTACTGGAGAGTGGTCTTAGTAAGATTGAAATAACTAGAGATGAGCTGTTATCTGCAATGAGAGGACTTGAAGTAAGGAAAGCTATGGGACCGGATGAAGTGTCTGCCTGGGTTTTAAAGGAGTGTGCAGAGCAATTAGTGGAGCCAGTGAGGGACATAATTCAAGCTTCCTTAGATAAAGGACAGGTTCCTGTTGAATGGAAAAGAGCTAATATCA
Source organism: Paralithodes platypus (assembly GCA_032716605.1). Lineage (NCBI taxonomy): Eukaryota > Metazoa > Arthropoda > Malacostraca > Decapoda > Lithodidae > Paralithodes > Paralithodes platypus. The sequence goes on along the minus strand of CM064500.1, from coordinate 7,458,023 downwards.
TTCCGATATACAAGAATGGAAACCCTGAGGACCCTCTAAACTATAGACCAGTTTCACTTACTAGTATTGTATGCAAGATTTGTGAAAAGCTAATTAGGAAGAGATGGATGAAAATGTTGGAGAGAAAGAAGATAATAACCCCAAAGCAATTTGGATTCAGAGAAGGGACATCTTGTGTTACCAGTTTGCTATGTTATTACAGTAGGGTGATAGATGTACTCCAAGAAAGAGGCGGATGGGTGGACTGCGTCTACTTAGACCTGTCCAAAGCATTCGATAAGGTACCACATAAGAGATTGTTATCTAAGCTTGAGACGCTGGGATGTGTCAGGGGGAGTTTGCTGAAATGGATGGAGAGCTATTTAACGGATAGGGAAATGAGGACCAACATTAGAGGAACTTACTCATCGTGGCGGAAAGTTGAGAGTGGTGTGCCACAGGGATCTGTGTTGGCACCTCTCATGTTCCTTATGTACGTGAATGACCTGCCGATAGGCATAAACTCCTACATGTCAATGTTTGCAGATGACGTAAAAATTATGAGACAAATAACAAATAAAAGTAGTTGTGAGGAGCTGCAAGGGGATTTAGATAAAATATACGAATGGAGCACCAAGTGGAAAATGAAATTTAATATAAGTAAATGCCATGTGTTAAATATGGGAAGAAGTGTGAATAGACCAAATTGGGAGTACAGGATGGGAGATAATATAATTAGCAAGGCCGAAAGAGAAAAGGATTTAGGGTTGATTATACAAGATAATTTGTCGCCAGAGAAACATATTAACAAGCTCTTTAGCGGAATGTATGCAATGGCCGGGAATATGAAAGTTGCTCTGAACTACTTGGATGAGACCATGGTAGCGAAAATTATGAAGAGTATGATTAGACCAAGATTGGAGTATGCAGCAGTGGTGTGGTCCCCGCATCTAAAGAAGCATATTCACAAGTTAGAAAGAATCCAGAGAGCAGTTACTAGATTGGTTCCAAGTCTCAGAGAGCTGCCATATGAAGGGAGGCTAGACAAATTAAATCTACCGAGTCTAAAAGAGAGGAGAGAGAGGGGAGACATGATAATGATGTACAAATGCACCCGGGGCTGGAGAGGCTGGATAGGGAGGATATGTTAATTATGGATACAGGAATAACTAGAGGCCACAGCTACAAAGTAAAAAGACCTACCTGCAAGAACGATATCAGGAAGTTTAGCTTCCCCTATAGATGTATTGACAAATGGAATAGGCTGGAGGAGGAGGTGGTAGGGGCAAGGAATATCCATATTTTCAAGAAAAAATTGGATAAAAAGTAGACTGAGAGACGGGACAACACGAGCTTAGCTCAACTCCTGTAAACTACAATTAGGTAAATACAATTAGGTAAATACATCACTGAAACATCCTTCTAAAACCTCAACAGCCTGAAAAGGCTCCACTCACTAAGTCGAAGCGAAGGGGATGCAAAGCAGGCACTCGCGAAGCACAGACAAAAAAGGCGTGTGACATCGACGGTGGGCGCGAAGTGACTGATACTTTTGCAGGTCCTGGCGCAGGCTCATAGAAAATGGAGCATGGCTTAGAGGAGAGCAGCTAGATTAAATGGGTAACTATAACAATTCTTTCTCTCCTTCGCTTTCTCTTCCTTCTTTAGTCGTCTCGGAGTGTGTACAACGTGCCTAGTAGTGAATTGAGGTGCAACTCTAGAGATTATTTGGTACTTCGCGTGAGTACCGATAAATCGGCCTGCAGTGGTAGCGGCTGAGATCATAAGCCCTACGTTGGAAACGTAGAGACTGCTACTAAATTCTATCATTTCAAACCTCCCGGTGCCTCAGCCCTCCAGCTGTGCTGTCGTCATGCTTCCCTTGCACGTGATGCCAGATTTTCTAGCGTGTTTATCTGCCTCTTTACGGTTGTGATCCAGGCGAGTCGGACGTGTGCCCCCTTGCTCTGGGCGTCTCAGCGTTTGCCTGGCTTTCTCACTCCTAGTGACTCCTTGTTATATATTATTTGAGTTAGGTCCAAACATGAATTGAGTAATCGCCCTGTATGTTTCAGAGGGCCACCGTCCACACTGAAAGTATATGGGTACCGCTTCGCCATTCTTAATATGTGTTGTTCGTCGTAGTAAGTGATTATTGCTATAATAGGCTATATCCTATACACTGCTTGCATTTAATTATTTACTTATCGTAGGCTATTATTCATCTTATTCGTGTGCCCTCAGGATACACGTTGAACTCTTAAGGATATTATTAATTCAAGTTTTCTTTGTCGTAAAGTAGCCTACATTATTTCCTGAAATTCTACTAGTATTACATTTTTCAAAGTCGCTTCACTTTTATAAGTCGCTTCACTTTATAGTTTGCATGCTTCTAGCATTACTTCGAGCTGATAGGTTCTTAGCTAGACTTATTGATTCCCTTATATGTCCCATTCTTGTACCAGTACTTATTTATAAGGCCATGCTTTGTTCGCCACCTCGGGCAAGTGTCCACGAGGGCGGCCAATAGGCCTAGCTAGCTCGGCTTCCCTCTACTGAATTTTACATGAGGGACCAATTGTTCTCTTCCTATATGAGTAATATGTTATGAAGTGCTTCGATACCAATGATTCCCAAGAGTTTGCATGACCAAGTGCAAGAGCACCAACTAAACCTATACGATTTGCATGCTTCGAGTCCCGGAGTCGGCGGGGCTCCTGTGTCCCTCCGTTCTCTCCGGGTCTCCGGGTTTAGAACTCTGGGTATTAAATGGTTTCGAGTAAATAAAGTATATGAATATTATGAAGTGCTTCAGATTCCTACAGTGCAGGAGCACCAACACAATTATATGTTAATTTCTTAAAATAGAAAGAGTTTGCATGAAACCAAATGGAGCAACAAAGTTTCCTCCAGTGCAAGAGCACCAACACAATTATGTGTTAATTTCTTAAAATAGAAAGAGTTTGCATGAAACCAAATTGAGCAACAAAGTTTCCTCCAGTGCAAGAGCACCAACTAACCCTATACAATTGCATGCTTTGAGTCCCGGAGTCGGCGGGGCTCCTGTGTCCCTCCATTCTCTCCGGGTCTCAGGGTTTTAGACCTCCGGGTACTAAATGGTTTCAAGGAAACCGAGGAACAATAACCAATACACCAAGGGTGCATTTAACCCTCCAGCCCCGGCTATGTATTATATATATATTCCTCGAAACCCGGGTGTTTTGGCCGAAAAACGTCTAGGCTAGGCTACCGTATATTCGTTAATCAGACTGCTTCCCGCATTCCCGCGCATCCCCAAGCGTAGCTGTGTTATTTACCTGTAGAATGGCATTAAGTAGAGCTCTCTAAGTCAACTGGTTGAGCTGTGATGATGATTTCATTGGAGATAACTTATGGCCAAAACAGCCACTTTACACCACTTTTCGATACTTAACAACAACATACAGGCACACACGAACAAGCGACGCTCTCCTTCTTGTGGCCGGAGATGCGGGGCGACGGTCCAGCCGGCTGTTGTTTACATGCGTCGGACCGACGCCTCGCACACGAAGCTCACAGGCTTTCAACCACTGGGCGTTCAAGATACCATCCGGGTACCTGTTATATGCTTTTTTATGGGCGTTCAAGAGCCCTTCCGTGGTGAGAGAGTTAAGGAACAATGTTTTCCTTAAAAAGAGAGTTTCCGGATAAATATGAAACTATAGTTCCTCCAGGAACTCCGGGTACTCCGGGTACTCCGGGTACTCCGAGTAATACAAAAAACCAAGGAACCAAGAGGTTCAGGTTAAACCAGGGAACCAAGAGGTTCTATCTATCTATTGCCTGACGCCGTGATCCCCGAAGGGGTGGCCACGAACGAACCGCCCCCATGCACCTCTGTCCCCAGTCAGTCGACGCCCCCACCTTCGTTCATGTACTTCCTCACTCCATCCTTCCACCTCTCATTTGGTCTACCTCTCCCTCTCTGTCCCGCCACCAAGAGGTTCAGGTTAAATTAAGGAACAAGAGCTTCCTCTAAGTACTCCGGGTACTCCGGGTATTACTGAAAACCAGGGAACCAAGAGGTTCAGATTAAATTAAGGAACAAGAGCTTCCTCCAAGTACTCCGGGTAATACTGACAACCGAAGAACCAAGAGGTTGAGGTAAAAATAAGGAACGAGAGCTTCCTCCAAGTACTCCGTGTACTCCGGGTAATACTGAAAACCAAGGAACCAAGAGGTTCAGGTTAAATTAAGGAACGAGAGCTTCCTCCAAGTACTCCGGGTACTCCGGGTACTCCGGGTAATACTGAAAACCGAGGAACCGAGAGGTTCAGGTTAAATTAAGGAACGAGAGCTTCCTCCAAGTACTCCGGGTACTCAGGTGGGGGGGGGGGAAACAATGTTTTCCTTCAGAAACAAACAACCGATGCACCAAAAAGGTTCAGGTTAAATTAAAGACCAACGTTTCCCTCCGAGTTCTCAATGTAGAACAATGAATGGAAAAAGGAGGGAGGAGAGTACTCCAGTGGCATTTATGATAGCCTATAGACTATCCCACTTACATCCATTCTTATATAAGATGTAGCGAATATGCTACCCTACTCTAAATTCTTTAAAAAACATTCAAAGGGCCAGCAGGGTACTCGACATTACATGAGCCTTATACATAAGGAACTGGTACATGCTTTGGTTCTTTGCTCTTATGTTATGTAACATTGATTCTTGGCCTTTTTCTGACAGGTGGGCTATAGCTCTCCTCAGTAATCTCCGCCCCCTCACCTGAGCCACAACTGACGAGGTATGTATGCCAGATGTCTTGTGTGAATCGTACATTGACTAAGTGGGCTCCTAAAAAATTTACAAATTGTGCACTCTTCGTGTAACACTACCACAATCCAAGTGGCCACATAACAGCAGCGGGGGCCCGACTCAGGTATTACTAAACATTTGGGATGAAGTGAAAGTTTATATATCCTCAACTAAAAAAAAAAAAAAAAAAAAATCCCAGGCATGGTCAGTAGGGACTATGTTTATTTCTTACTGGATGCTCTGTGTCTTTCACAACAGAAACCCCCTACAAAGAGGTCTATACCTACAGAGTTAAAAGGCACTTCCTCCCCTAACTGTCCTCACCCCAAACTTATTAGGCTTGAGCTAGATAAAGATGAGGAACAGTGTTTTCCTCAGGATACTATCCCGATTAGATAGCACTCTAATCGTATTCATGATAGCCGATAGAATATATACCCCTGGAATCCATTCTTATATAAGTTATGGCAGATACGTATTACGTACATAGTCTGCAGTTTACGTGATCACTACTTATTTGCTCATATATCAAAGTATTCTACACTTTTATAGTTACACACTGGTAACATTAATTTGAGCGGATATGCTCTGGACTCTACTTATGGATTCTTATATCGGGATATTCTCACGCGAGCACGCGATCACGGAAGCGGCCAATAGGCCTAGATCGAGCATCACTACTGAATTTTATAATATAAGAGATAAATGATCTCTTCCTATATACAGTAAAAGTCCTTTAATCCGACGACCGATGATTCGAATCTCCCATTAGTCCGAATTTTTCAATTTGAGGCCAAATCCGAATTCACCCGATGGTCCGAATTTCAAGAAGTCCCAAAGTCCCCTTTTTGAGGCATTAGTCCACTCAAATGACACATAATGGAGCACACACATATCATATGTTCATGAATTCACTTTAAAGGTTTACCATTGTCATTGTAGCCTATTACCTACTTCAAAACATTCAGATTAATGGTCAAAGGAAGCTACTGATATAAACGTAAACACCACATCGTCTGCTAGAGAGTTTGTTTTGCTCTTGAACGCATCCTTGGGACGCTCCGATGCGCTACTGGCTTGCACCGCATTTTCTGCAAGCGCATTCAGTCTTGAGCTTGAAAACGCACCTTTGGACATTCCGATACGCTACTATTTATAGTTCAGTGATCGGAGCGTCCCAAGGGTGCTTTCAAGACAACAAGACAAGGGTGCTTTCAATACAATATAATATAACAGAGCACGTCACAAAAGGAAAATCACAAAAGGAAAATTACAAGAACCTCTCAGGGAAGTGCCGTTGTTAAGGCATTACTTCCCGAACCACATCTGATCTTCAAGAGCAAGACAAACTCGCTAGTAGACGGAAGAAGAAGAAGACGACGATGCGGACATATGGTGTTTACGTTTATATCAGCAGATTCCTTTGACCATTAATCTGAATGTTTTGAAGTAGGTAATAGGCTACAATGACAATGGTAAACTTTTGAAGTGATTTCATGAACATATGATATGTGTGTGTGCACCATTGTGTCATTTGGGTGGCCTAATGCCTCAATGTTTTTGTCATACACAGGTTCATAGGGGTAAAGTCCGATAATCCGAAAAATCCAAAAATCCGAAAAATCCGAGGGCCGGTCCGCTGCCCTTCGGATTAACGGAAGTTTACTGTAGATATATAGATATATAAATATTATATTATGAAGTTTGTCGAGGGATTTACTTCATTTTTCAACATACCTGTATAAGCTGGGGGCCAATGGTTCCGATATTGTTGACCTATAAGGAACAATGTTCCTCCGGATACTATTCCTATTTTAAGCCAAATATTGACTCGATATTATGAAGTTTTCTCACGCTCGTCATATCGAGCGCGGAAGTGGCCAATAGGCTATAGCTCAGAGCCTCACTCTACTGAAAGTTACAGCACGAGAGATAGATTGTATCTTCCTAGATATAAGTATTATATGAAGTTTTTCTGTGGATTTACTTCATTTGTCAATAGATAAGCTGGGGGCCAATGGTTCCGCTATTATCGAACTATAAGAAACACCGTTTCCTCCGGGTACTATCCCTATTATAAACCAAATATTGACAGTATATTAGGAGTTTTTCGAGGGATTTACTTAATTTTTCAATGAATAAGCTGGGGACCAATGGTTCTGCTATTATTGGACTATAAGGAACATCATTTCCTCCGGGTACGATCCCTATTGTAAACCAAATATTGAATGTGTGGTAACATTAAAAAAAAATCTCTCACATCAATGTCAAAGAATTACTAGTCCCCTTGTATTTCCTTCAGGCTCACGGCCCTGCGTTACGGGGCCTTCTATCTGTTTCCGCCGCCAGATGCGTCACTAATGTGCCACGTAGTGAACAAACTACGAGATTATCGAGGCTTAGTCTCACTAATCGCGCCCCTATGGCCGGCGCAGTTGTGGTACCAGCAATTGAAAACGTGGTGCCCGCACCCGGTGTCGCTCCCGGTCGGGTATTTCCACTTAGACACGATTGGCAACCTAGCGACCTCGCTGACTTTTGCATTATATACTCAGTCTACGAAACGACAGTATCACTCACATTGGCAAGCCATCAGTAGCTTTAGTTTTAATTATTTAAATTATCTGTTTGAGCAGAAACATTTATCTGTGGTAACGTTAAAAAATCACTTAACTGCGATTAGAGTGCCCTTTTTAGACCTTACAGGTCTCTCCATACCGGTGGCGGAGGAAACAGGTTTTATGAGAGCTTGTTTTAAACTTCGCCCACCTCCCCGTCAGCTCATGCCTACTTGGTCTCTGGACAAAGCTTTGTCTTTACTTCACTCTCGTCTGTACCAAAATACTGCAGACTTTGCATTACTCTTAAAAAAGGCGGTTTTCCTTTTGGCTTTGGCCACCGGGAACAGAGTGTCTGAGCTGGCGGCGATGAGCAACACACCTAATTGCCTTAGGTTTGGTAGACTTAATGAATGTATTTACATTGCACCTTCCCCAGGTTTTGTAGCCAAGAATGAGCACAGTGCACACGTGTTTTCTGAGTTCACGGTGCCGGCGTTAAAAAGGGGAAAGGTGCATCATAATCTATGTCCAGTGCAAGCTCTAACCAAATATTTGAGAGTAGCTCCTCTAAACCCCCAAGGTGCTTTATGGGTAGCAAGTACGGGTAAACGCTTACTTAAACGGCGATTAGCCTCTCTTCTGGTCGAAGTCATTAAAGAGAGTAATCCCAGCGTTGTGGGTCGGGCCCACGATTTACGCAAATGGGCAGCCTCTTTACGTTTCCTGAAACAAATTTCAGTAGAAGATATCGCGTCCACTCAGTTGTGGGCGTCTAATCATACGTTTTTGTCTAGATACTTGTCAGTTGCTCTAGACAAACCTTCCTTACCATGTATAGCTTTAAGGCAGAGGGTCTAGGTGGCCCTGCAGTCACTTTTGTTTACTTTCACGGGAAGGGGGGGGGGGGGGGGTGCAGTCAGTTGACATAGGACACCCTAGACCCCGCCGGAGTATGAGAGCTGTGATACAATTTAAGGTTAATGTGATATGAAAATTTCTCAGCGAGAAATAGTGCTAGTACAATGTTAAGTACAAAACAACGGTGTTGTTATAGTATTTTTAGCTGCGAAAGCAATTTAATATTAGAACAGTGGAGATCCTTTGCAATTTATCTCCACGATTATTTTGGGGTTTATTATGTGCACATATAAACTTATAACTTGTTATTTTTGTCACCACTCGTTGAGTGGGGTGCCTTTGTAACTACAGATCTGTGTTCAGAATCTTCAGGGTTACCCATTTTTTGTCAGGCAGGCTTCTTTGAAGCACGCACCTGCCTGAACCCCTTATTCTTGTTTATTTTCGGCCTACGCCATGTTTAAATATATTTTTCAAAAGTAAGAATACTATGTGGTTGTTTTTATTATCTACTTTTCTAGAGTTATGATATGATTACGAATGTCCCCCTCCAGTCTTAGAAATCAGGCATGTTCGTCAATGATGGAGGGGCCACTAATAAATTATAGGTTTGACTCCTGTAAGGAGATAAAGAAAACCTAATATTTAGTAGTGGCCCCGTAATCATTGACGACTGGGGCCCTCCCGACCGTCCCCTTCCCATTCGTTGATGTATTGAGGATTTTGGTTTACTTGATATGTCAGTGAAGGAGGAATGACGCCTGAATCAGCGTCTGGTCAGAGATCCACACAAGTACATCCACGATATGATGGAAAGCTTATTGGATAGTTATTCTTATTTTCTTTTTGTTTTTATTTTTTACGAAGTTTTTTCGTAGTGAGAACCCAATTCATAATGACTGAAGCCATGAGTGAGGTCGCGTGCGCTCATGATGAAGGCTCCTCAGTTTTTAAATGCTCTGCGCGGTAGATTCAAACTACGGCGGATTAGTGTTTGAAGAGGATGCCTTATGTAATAGGCATTAACACTTGTGTGCGAACATGTTGGGTTAACCTTATGAGCATTAATTCCTGGAAATTTTCTTTTTTTCCAGAGCTGGGCTCCGGCGGACCAATACAGACCCGGCGGTAGTTTTCCCCACCAGTCTCTGTCATGGCTACCTTGGCCCCAGTCTTTGCTTTATGCACTACCCCTGCTTGTGCTGGTATCCCTATTTTTGCGCATACTCTTTGCATAAGGTGTGTTAAATGTCTAGACCGTTCAAGGGGTCTCTGGGTAATGCGTAATTGTTCTTTTTGCTCCCAATTAGCTGTAAAGGTCCTTTGCGACAATGATAAGACCGCGGCAGTAGCGTTAAGAGAAGTTAGGCAACAGATGTCAGCCTACACTACAATTGTTGCACATAAATCACTTCAATGTGACAACGTCCCTCTTTGGGATAGATTGCTCTTTGAACACCCTCCCCCTAAACGTTCCTCTAGAGTCACGTGTCATAAGCCGGCGGAGACTGGTCAGGGTTCTGTATCTTCTGCTGCTACACCGAAACGTCCAAGAGAGCCTACACCCCCGGCGTCCGCCTCCTCGTCTCGGGCGAGATCTCGGTCTAGGTCACCTCTCAGACGCCAGTCATCTAGTCTTGCCTCTTCCCCAGCGAGTAAGAAGAGTAGGACGGAAGGTTCCACCAGTGGTCACGGCGATGAATCCTCCAAATCTAAGAGTAGTTCACGGTCACACCGTAGCCATAAATCCTCCAAAAAGGATTCCCATAAACGAAAGTCCTCCCTACATTCACCAGCTTCTAGTGCCTCTCATCGTACCTCTACCCCAGACAGCGTTTGTGTTAGGTCTCAAGGGTCCAGTGCGGTGCCTGTCCCTAAAGAGGATTTACCCATTAATATTTTAACCCTGGAATTGGAGAGTTCAGGGGGTTCAGTAATTGAGAATGTTTCAGACTCCCAAGAGAGTGTAGGCCAGGGCCTCGGTGTTTGGCGGTTTGCTCAGCCAGGGTCTGACCACCCACGTCCGACTCAAACGAGTCACACAGTAGCTGATGTCCACAGGGACGCGGCGATCCCATCCTCTATTCCTGACTTATCTTGGCAACAAGGTACCCCAGCTTCGGCGGGGTCTTCTCAGGAGGATCAGGAGGAGAAAGACGAGGTTTCAATAATTTCGGAGATGGAAGGGCAAGAGTCAGGCTCAGGCTTAGACGCCGCGCAGGATATTAATGATTCACCTGTAAGTTCATCATCAAACCCATTTGTTACTGCGCAAGAAATTAATGGGCTGCTTACTCATGCTTTATCTAAATTTTTTGGCCAACAACAGGAAACCCCCACAATGGACTTGGGGGCTCCCACGACAAGTTCTACGGTACGGCCTCTGATGACTTCGATTGCTTTATCTAAGATCCCTAACCCTCCCACTCTGTCAACATCAGTGGTTACTAGGCCTGCTACGGCGGCATTGACAACTTCAAATGTAAGGGTCATAACGGATGTCAATCCACCCCCTCTAGACAAGGCGCCTCTCAGAAAGGTAGCTATGCCCTTGCTTTATGGACCAGACGAGTCATGGGTCCTTTTGACCCCCACTAAACCAGAGCTCGCCCAACCTACCTTGTCAGGGGAACTCCCAGTACCGCGTGAGTGGGTCATCCAGGGCAATAAATCAAAGAAATTAAGGGCTTTGGATATTTTGGGAAATGTACTAGACGTAAACATCAAGGCTATACCTAGTTATTATCACCAAGACTATTTTGTGTATGCTTCTAAGCCAGCTTTACCCCCTGCCTCAGCTTCAAAACTATTTTCAGACTGGTCTAAGCTGGATGGGTTTAATGATATTAAGACTCTGTCAGCTCTCACTCCTGAACTTGATTTACAGACCGTCACAGACGAAGCAGCTAATCCAGTCTTGAAGGTGGGGCAGTTGGGTCCAGGACCTTGGGTAGATTGGGAGGTAGAGGCTCAAAACTTTGCAACCACATTTACATCTAAATCTTCCCACCAGATCCCTCAAGATACTCATTCGTGGTTCTCCATGCCAGTAGGTTCTGCCGGCGGAGTCCCGTCAGCTTTGTTTTCTTTCCTAGCCGCCCCTAAGATTAATCTTTGTGAGCTAAAAGACCCTTTCACTACCCCTACCCCTACTCACCTAGACAGAGAATTTAGGCTAAGGGGGAAAGCTTCTCAGTACATAGTGTCTCAACAGGTGGCTAAGTCTTTACTGCGGTCCACTCAGGCAATCGCAGATGCGGATGCCAGGAGATCGGTTGAATTATCCCGGCGACTGCTCCTCCAGTCGTCAATCCAATCCTTGGGTGACATACGCACTGCCTTGCTTGAGGCGGTACGAGCAAGACAAGATCTCAGAATGTCTTTAGTTCGCAAGCTTCCTGATCGCATTGCGAATCAGGTGGTCATGTCACCAGTGCTTACTCCCTCTCTAATGTCCCCTGAAGTGTGGCGAACGGTGTTCAATATGGCACAGGCTTTCAAGCACAGTCCCACCTCTTCTAAGAAACCTGCATTTAACTTCCCCAAACCCAGGCCAACCGCTAAAGCTCAGCCAGGGGGATCTAAACCCTTTCTTCCGCCTAAGTCCTCCCACTCCCCCCAAGGTCAGTACAGGCATAGACAGAGTAGGTTTTCAGGTCAGAGAGGACGCGGCCAGAATAAGCCAGGTCAGGGCCAGTCTTCGGCCAACACCAGCCAGCCGGCAAAGCGTCCAGCACCACCAACCCCACCATCAAAAAACTAAAGTCTCTCTCACTCCCGGTGCCAACCTTAAGGCCGGAGGACCCAAGGGTAGTACAGCCGGCGAACCCTTGTCTGCTAACTGGGTCGTTCCGAACGTGTCACCAAGCATGGCCGTTAAACACTTGGGCACGGATGGTGGCACGCAAAGGCATCACTTGGCAGTGGCTCCGGCGACCTCGCTTACGTCAGCCGACAACGGCGAATTTTGTTTCTTTAGAGGTGGAGTCACTGGTCCAGGAAATGATTGCCAAGAATGTCATCATCCCGGTCCCCCCAAATTACCCTGTATTCACGTCCAAACTATTTTTGGTTCCCAAAAGGGACAGTGTTCAGATGAGGCCGGTCGTAGACCTGTCTTATCTGAACCTTCACATTCACAACGAATCTTTCAGAATGTTAACAGTACACCAAATCAGGCTAACACTTCCGTCGGGAGGTTGGATGTGTTCACTAGACCTGACAGACGCCTATTGGCACGTATCGGTCAACAAAAGATTTCAAATGTTTTTGGCCTTACGGATCAGGCACCAAAATTTTGTTTTTCAGAGGATGCCGTTCGGCTTGAACCTAGCACCTCGATTATTCACGAAATTAGTCCAGCAAGCCATGATGCCATTGTTAAAACAGGGAATCAGAGTGTTGTGGTACCTAGACGACTGGCTGGTGGTGGCAGAGACACAACAATTATGCATAAAACATGTCAATATCATTTTAAATCATGTCAAAACTCTAGGCTTCAAGGTAAATCTGGTAAAGTCAAACCTTGTTCCCTCACGAGTAATTCAGTGGATAGGGCTGGTCTGGGACACGGCCGCTCTCACTCTGAGTCAGAGTGTGGACAATCGCAACAGGTTTCGCAGGGAACTGTTCATGTTTCTTCACAGTCTGACTACGACGCGGAGGGTCTGGGAGTCTCTGGTCGGCTCTCTCAACTGGATTCAACTAACTGTCAAGTTGGGCCGGTTGAAAGTAAAACGATTAATATTGGAAGGCAACAAATATTTCCCGCTCTTACCGGCGGGAAAATTATGGCCCATCCCGAAATTAATCCACACCTTACTAGCGGTCTGGGCAAAGAGGGAAACGTTGCACTCAATAATGTCATGGACCTCTCCTCCACCAACGGAATGGGTAGACACGGATGCGTCAGGCACAATAGGGTGGGGATTTCAGTCAAATCAGGGGCACCAGGGTCAGGGGCTTTGGTCCCACTTAGAAGTCTCTCACATCAATGTCAAAGAATTACTAGTCCCCTTGTATTTCCTTCAGGCTCACGGCCCGGCGTTACGGGGCAAGTCGGTGGCCTTCAGAATGGACAATCTGAATGCAGTTCACTGTATTCAGAAACAAGGGTCAACGAGGTCAAGGAGGTTGCTAAACGTGTCGGAAGAGATTTTTACTCTAGCCAACAGACTTCACGCATCTTATCTCCCAGGCGTAGCGAACGTCTGGGCAGACGCTCTGTCCCGGAGACAGAGCACGACAGTAGAATGGGAGCTCAAGCAACCCATTTTCAACCTAATGATTGCAGAGCTCTCCCATCCACAAGTGGATCTTTTTGTGTCCGAGTAGACTCACAAACTCCCTCTATACCTCACCCGCCGGGCGAAAACGCCGGCAGGGGGGCCAGACGCCCTAGTGACAGACTGGAACAGATGGAGCTCCATCTATCTGTTTCCGCCGCCATATGCGTCACTAATGTGCCACGTAGTGAACAAACTACGAGATTATCGAGGCTTAGTCTCGCTAATCGCGCCCCTGTGGCCGGCGCAGTTGTGGTACCAGCAATTGAAAACGTGGTGCCCGGACCCGGTATCGCTCCCGGTCGGGTATTTCCACTTAGACACGATTGGCAACCTAGCGACCTCGCTGACTTTTGCATTATGGACATTCAGGAGGCCAAGTGGCTAGCACCATACGGTAGAGATGTGACCAATAAATTAATCAATCAATATACTCAGTCTACGAAACGACAGTATCACTCACATTGGCAAGCCTTTACTTCCTGGATCATCAGAACGGAACAGACTGTGCCGTCAGTGGCTTTAGTTTTCAATTATTTAAATTATCTGTTTGAGCAGAAACATTTATCTGTGGTAACATTAAAAAATCACTTAACTGCGATTAGAGTGCCCTTTTTAGACCTTACAGGTCTCTCCATACCGGTGGCGGAGGAAACAGGTTTTATGAGAGCTTGTTTTAAACTTCGCCCACCTCCCCGTCAGCTCATGCCTACTTGGTCTCTGGACAAAGCTTTGTCTTTACTTCACTCTCGTCTGTACCAAAATACTGCAGACTTTGCATTACTCTTAAAAAAGTCTGTATTCCTTTTGGCTTTGGCCACCGGGAACAGAGTGTCTGAGCTGGCGGCGATGAGCAACACACCTAATTGCCTTAGGTTTGGTAGACTTAATGAATGTATTTACATTGCACCTTCCCCAGGTTTTGTAGCCAAGAATGAGCACAGTGCACACGTGGTTTCTGAGTTCACGGTGCCGGCGTTAAAAAGGGGAAAGGTGCATCATAATCTATGTCCAGTGCAAGCTCTAACCAAATATTTGAGAGTAGCTCCTCTAAACCCCCAAGGTGCTTTATGGGTAGCAAGTACGGGTAAACGCTTACTTAAACGGCGATTAGCCTCTCTTCTGGTCGAAGTCATTAAAGAGAGTAATCCCGGCGTTGTGGGTCGGGCCCACGATTTACGCAAATGGGCAGCCTCTTTACGTTTCCTGACATTTTTTTCAGTAGAAGATATCGCGTCCACTCAGTTGTGGGCGTCTAATCATACGTTTTTGTCTAGATACTTGTCAGTTGCTCTAGACAAACCTTCCTTACCATGTATAGCTTTAAGGCAGAGGGTCTAGGTGGCCCTGCAGTCACTTTTGTTTACTTTCACGGGAAGGGGGGGGCGGGGGGGGTGCAGTCAGTTGACATAGGACACCCTAGACCCCGCCGGAGTATGAGAGCTGTGATACAATTTAAGGTTAATGTGATATGAAAATTTCTCAGCGAGAAATTGTGCTAGTACAATGTTAGTACAAAACAGCGGTGTTGTTATAGTAGTTTTAGCTGCGAAAGCAATTTAATATTAGAACAGTGGAGATCCTTTGCAATTTATCTCCACGATTATTTTGGGGTTTATTCTATCTATCTATCTGTTGCCTGACGCCGTGATCCCCGAAGGGGTGGCCACGAACGAACCGCCCCCATGCACCTCTGTCCCCAGTCAGTCGACGCCCCTCCCCCCAACCAGCACCGCCTTCGTTCATGTACTTCCTCACTCCATCCTTCCACCTCATATTCGGTCTACCTCTCCCCCTCCGTCCCTCCACCTCGCTCTCGTACACCCTCTTAGTCATTCTCTCACTTTCCATACGTTCCATATGGCCGAACCATCTCAAGTTGTTCCTTTTCACACTTTCCAGCACATCTACCTCCACACCACACCTCCTTACTTCCTCATTAGTCTGTCTATCCCTCCATGTAACTCCGCACGCACTCCTTAAGTAATTCATTTCCACTGCTCTCACTCTTGGTCTGAGTCTCTCAACCAACGTCCATGCTTCGCTTCCGTAAGTCAGTGTCGGGATTACCACACTGTCATGCAAGGACTTCTTCACTTCCATACTGACCACCCTATTTCTTGTTACTGCTTTTAGCGTTCCTACAACCCTCTTCCCCTGTTGTACCCTCTCCCGCACCTCTTCATCCATAGTCCCATCTTTACTCAACACACTGCCCAGATACTTAAAAGAGTTGACGATCTCCATAGCCTGACCGTTCAGCTTCACCTCACACTCTGTGACTTCACCCCTTTCGAAGACCATAACCTTGCTCTTCCCCGTATTTACCTTCAAATTCCGTTTTTCGCACACTGTTCCAAACTCATTTACCAGACCCTGCAACTCCCATTCATTATCACTCATCAGAACTGTATCATCCGCAAACAGCAGTATAGGTAGCTTCCACTCAATTCCCTCCCTTTTCAGCGATACACCAACATCCACTGCTCTTGATAGTATTTCTTTCATAACTCCATCCATATATACAGTAAACAACCACGGGGACATCACACACCCCTGTTTCAAACCAACATTCAGGTCAAAGAACTCGCTCTGCTCACTCTCCACACGTACTGCCGCCTTTGCACCCTCATACATGCTCTTCACTGCTTTCAGCAACTTGCCCTCTACTCCGTATATTCTAAGTACTTTCCACAAACCTTCTCTATCCACTCTGTCATAGGCCTTCTCCAAGTCCATAAAGGCAACATACACCTTTTGTTTCTTCTCCAGATACTTCTCCACAACACAATTCAGGGTAAAAATCTGATCTACACATCCTTTCCCTTCCTAAAACCTCCCTGCTCGTCGCCTATCCATTTCTCCGTCCTCACTCTCTCAATCACTACCCTACTGTATACCTTCCCTACTACGCTTAGAAGACATATTCCTCGGTGGTTACCACACACTCCTCTTTCCCTTTGCCCTTATATAGGGGGACTATTATGCCAGTCTTCCAGTCATCGGGTGCACTCCCCTTCTCCCATGCTAGTTTGCACATTTTCCATACCCATTCTATCACTATCACACCCATACCTCAACATTTCCCCACACACTCCATCTGTTCCTGGTGCTTTCCCCAACTTCACTCTTTTCATGGCTTCCCACACTTCTGACCTCCTGATCCCCACCTCCTCCTCCACTACTTCTCTTCTTCTCCCTCCCATACCATATCCAGCTATGTTTGCTGGCTCTTCATTCCTTTCATTTAGCAACTCACTGAAGTACTCCCTCCATCTTTCGACTCTCTTGCTTCTCGGCTAGCATTCTCCCATTCTTATCTTTCACACCCTTACTGTTTCCCTTGCTACCTTCCCTAACTTTCTTGACTTCTTTCCAGAACAGTTTCTTACTCTCCCTCCATTTTACACTCAGATTCCTTCCAAATTCCTCATCTACTCTTCTCTTACTTTCCTTCACTACTCTCTTCACCACCCTCTTACTCTCCACGTACCTCGCTCGTTTCTGTCTCTCGGAATCTTCATTCCCTCTACTACCCAACCACTCTCTATATGCTTTCTTTTCTTCCACAGCTATTCTTACCTCTTCTGTCCACCATGCTGTACCTTTCACTCCCCTCCCTCTTCTCCTCACTCCACACACCTCATCACATGCTGCACAGATCTCATCCTTAAACACCTTGCTCATCTCCTCCACTTCCTCCATAACTTCCAGGTCGAACCCACCTAGTCGTCTTTCCACTGCTCTCCTGTACTCCTCCCTGATTTCCTCCTCCTGCAACCTCTCCACCCTCCTCACCATTCCACCCTGGGGTTTATTATGTGCACATATAAACTTATAACTTGTTATTTTTGTCACCACTCGTTGAGTGGGGTGCCTTTGTAACTACAGATCTGTGTTCAGAATCTTCAGGGTTACCCATTTTTTTGTCAGGCAGGCTTCTTTGAAGCACGCACCTGCCTGAACCCCCTTTTTCTTGTATTTTCGGCCTACGCCATGTTTAAATATATTTTTCAAAAGTAAGAATACTATGTGGTTGTTTTTATTATCTACTTTTCTAGAGTTATGATATGATTACGAATGTCCCCCTCCAGTCTTAGAAATCAGGCATGTTCGTCAATGATGGAGGGGCCACTAATAAATTATAGGTTTGACTCCTGTAAGGAGATAAAGAAAACCTAATATTTAGTAGTGGCCCCGTAATCATTAACGACTGGGGCCCTCCCGACCGTCCCCTTCCCATTCGTTGATGTATTGAGGATTTTGGTTTACTTGATATGTCAGTGAAGGAGGAATGACGCCTGAATCAGCGTCTGGTCAGAGATCCACACAAGTACATCCACGATATGATGGAAAGCTTATTGGATAGTTATTCTTATTTTCTTTTTGTTTTTATTTTTTACGAAGTTTTTTCGTAGTGAGAACCCAATTCATAATGACTGAAGCCATGAGTGAGGTCGCGTACGCTCATGATGAAGGCTCCTCAGTTTTTAAATGCTCTGCGCGGTAGATTCAAACTACGGCGGATTAGTGTTTGAAGAGGATGCCTTATGTAATAGGCATGTTCGTCAATGATTACGGGGCCACTACTAAATATTAGGTTTTCTTTATCTCCTTACAGGAGTCAAACCTATAATGAAGTGGTTAGAGGGATTTCCTTCATTTTTCAATTTATGAGCGGGGTGCCAAGGGTTCCACTGTTGTTTAAGGATAAGGACCAATGCTTCCTCTGGGTACTATCCCTATTATAAGCCAAATATTGACTTTATAATTCAAAGTTTTTTCCATGGATTTACTTCATTATTCAATGTACAGTATAAGCGGGGGGCCAATGGTTCCGCTATTGTTGAACTATAAAGAACAATGTTTGCTTCGGATCCTATCCCTATTATAAGCCAAACATTAACGTTATAGTAGGAAGAATTTCGTTGGATTTACTTCATTTTTCAATGTATATGCTGGGTGCCAATAGTGTGGGCTATTATTGAACTATAAAGGAAAAGTTTCCTCTGGGTACTATCCGTATCATAAGCCACATATTGAAATTATATTATATTAAAGTTTTTCGATGGCTTCACTTCATTTTTCATTATATAAGCCAGGTGCTAAAAGGTTCCTGCTTACTTATGTTATCACTTCTGACATGGAAATAGTTTGGAAACTTCGAGCCCTGGAGTCGGTGGGACTCCTGCGCCCCAGTGGGCTATTAGGGACAGATGAGGAGCAAAGCGTCCTCCGGATACTATCACTATTATAAGCCCAATATTGAATTGATATACACGGACTAACCAATGGTGTCCGGGTACCGGGTACCCAACGGACCTCCGGTGACATTGATAATCTACTGATTATTATTATTATTATTATTATTCCATTGTTATAACTTAAGTTACAGGCTGTGGTCATATGTGTTACCAAGCGAGTGCAAGAGAAAGACAGACGGCAGTACACGTCAGTGTCGCTCCAGGCGTCGTGAGAGGTGGATGTTGGTCAAGCTGGCTCACACTTTAGTTATGTAACTCTCGCATTCATTTCGCGATTTTGACCAGCAAAACACTGTTTCCACTTGTTTTATTGTTGTAACAGGTTGATTTATTAGTGGCCCCTCCATCATTGACGAACATGCCTATTACATAAGGCACCCTCTTCAAACACTCATCCGCCGTAGTTTGAATCTACCGCGCAGAGCATTTAAAATTTGAGGAGCCTTCATCATGAGCGCACGCGACCTCACTCATGGCTTCAGTCATTATGAATTGGGTTCTCACTACGAAAAAACTTCGTAAAAAATAAAAACAAAAAGAAAATAAGAATAACTATTCAATAAGCTTTCCATAATATCGTGGATGTACTTGTGTGGATCTTTGACCAGACGCTGACTAAGGCGTCATTCTTCCTTCTCTGCTCTGCGATCAGCCTGCCCGGACGTGTCTCCCCACGCTCCGCTGGTTCCGCATTTGCTGCGTCCCTAGTGAGTTTTTTCTCATTTGTTTACTCCGGGATGTATCGAGTAAGGTTAGGATATGCGTAGCAGGAGTGTCCTGGGCTGGTTGCCCGCAGTGCAGTGTATTTTGGGTCGTGTGTTTGGGGCGTCTATTTCGGACGTACCCTCGTGGTCCTGTTGTGGACATGTGAACTTTTTCACAGTTAGTTAGCTTGTGATGCAGGCGGCTTTCATTACGCGTTATTATCGCTGCCTTTTATCTTTCTGATGAGGTAGTGTTGCTTTGCTGACATTCCCAGCGTATTTTTCTTCACTTAGTGAAGTTTTTTCTGGGTCCCGAGTCAGTCTTCCTTTTGTCGGAAGTTTTTGCTACAGTGGTGTGTTGGCGGTGGTTCCTGTTGTAATATAATTCAGTGTTTTTTGTTTATATTCCGACATGTTGTCTTTTCCGTCTGCCTAGGCCTAGCCAGCCTCTTGTAGCTTTGCCACATGTACAAGTGTTACTGATTTATATTATAAATATGTACTAATGTGTCATGTGTATCCTGGTTTAGTTGTGTATTGGCTAATTCCACGGACTATTTGTGGGCCCGGGGTTAGTTGTGTTTTGGCTAACTCTTAGGTCCTGTGTGGCGTTCAGATGGTATCTGGACGAGGTGGGTTGTTTCCCGGCGGGTTTTTCTCGGTTTCACCATGAAAAACCCGACTGGGTGCCGAGTTTTGGCCACACGTGGTTTCAAAAACAGGCTTGTTTCCCCGGCGAGTAGGTGTCTGAGGCTCCCCAGGACTGCGTCTCTGTGGTGGTGCCTGTTTTAGGCTCCCTATGATTCCCGGCGGAATGGCTGTACCCATCTAACAGTGGTCATGCGGACACGTGTTGTGAAGTTGTTTTCCCCGGTTTTGCAAAACCAGGGAAAAATCCTAGCTGTTGTTGTTTGGTTTTCCTCCCCGGCGATCTTTTACAAAGAAGTGGGGACAGGAACGATTGGGGTTAACTTTTAACATCTTGCACACCCGGCGGGTGCACCTTGGAAGGGTGGGATGAACGAATTGGTAATTCAGTTTAGTTAACCGGACAATTAAGGGATGCTTTTTGTATCGCCACCTTCAACATACGGCGATTGAGGGCTCAATTGGGGTTAACATTTTAAATTAATAACTTACTTTCACACCCGGCGGGTGCTCCTTGGTAGGGTGGAATAACGAATTTACAATTCGGTTTAGTTGACCAAGACAATTGAGGGATACATTTGTGTATCGCCGCCTTCAACGTACGGCGATCTTAAGACAATTCATTAGAAGTCAGATCTCGTATTTTTGTCAGCCTTCCCAGTTTTTGATCTGCGAGATAATTCAGGGGCCGGCGTCTTTTTGGGGGGTTGTTTTGCCAAAATTGAATCTTGAATCAGACACCACCGGAAAGACTAATTCAATTATAAACGCCATGCTGGTTTTTTATATTGTGTCAGAGGGTATTCTTAAATCTCTTGGACAAGTTCAGACATTCTGATATCTTTACATAGGAACCCCACCGCGTAGCGAGCTGTGATCGTAGAGTATTACGTCTCGTTACCCGGCGGGTTATTAACACTTGTGTGCGAACATGTTGGGTTAACCTTATGAGCATTAATTCCTGGAAATTTTCCTTTTTTCCAGAGCTGGGCCCCGGCGAGTGAGAACCTGGAGTAGTTTCCCGCCAGTCTCTGTCATGGCTACCTTTGCCCCGGTTTTTGCTTTATGCATTACGCCCTCCTGTTCAGGTATCCCTATTTTTGCGCACACCCTTTGTATAAAATGTGTTAAATGTCTAGACCGCTCAAGGGGTCTGTTGGTGATGCGAAACTGTACCTTTTGCTCTCAACTCAGCGTTAAAGTTTTACAAGACAATGATAAGACCGCAGCGGTCGCCTTAAGGGAGGTCAGGCAGCAAATGACCACTTATACTACTACTGTAGCTCATAAGTCACTTCAATGCGATAACGTCCCGCTTTGGGATAAGTTACTAATTGAGCACCCTCCCATTAAACGTCCCTCTAGAGTAACTTCGTAAACCGGCGGATACTGGACAGGGTTCTATACTTGCTCCAGCCCCAGGCACTTCTAAGCGACAGCGAGAACCGACGCCCCCGGTGGCAGCCTCCTCGTCACGAGCGAGATCTAGGTCCAGGTCCCCGCTTAGACAGCAGCCGCCAAGTCGCTCTTCTTCACCAACGAGCAAGAAGAGTAAGACAGAGGGGTCAACAAGTGGATATAGCGAGAAATCTTCTAAATCCAAGAGCAGTTCGCGGTCGCACCGTAGCCACAAATCTTCCCGAAAGGACTCACATGATCGAAAGGCCTCCCGGCGTTCACCGGAGTCTAGTGCCTCTCGTCATACCTCTACCCCCGACAGAGCTAGCGTTCAATCTCATGGAGATAGTTTAGTACCAGTACCAAAAGACAGTTTACCACTTAGTATTTTAACCCTAGAATTGGAAAGTTCAGTGGACAGTGATCGTCCAATGGCAGAGTCAAGTGGGAGCTCCATGATTGAGGGTATTTCGGACTCCCAAGGGAGTGCAGGCCAAGGCCTGGGTGTTTGGTGGTATTCTCAACCTCTGGCTCAAACTATACAAACATTGGCTGAGGTCCACCGGGACGCGGCGATCCCATCATCTATTCCTGACTTGTCTTGGCAACAAGATGGGACTCCCGCTTCGGCGGAATCCTCTCATGGTGAGCCGGATGACAAAGACGAGGTATCTATCATCTCAGATATGGAAGTGCAAGAGTCGGGTTCAGTTTTAGACGCTGCACAGGATCGTAATGATTCACCTTTGAGTTCATCATCGAATAAATTTGTCACAGCAGAGGAAATAGATGGGCTGCTGGTTAATGCTCTCACTAAAATTTTTGGCCAACAGCCGGAGACTCCTACAGTGGACCTGGGAGCTCCTATGACAAGTTCTAATGTCCGGCCTCTGATGACTTCTATTGCCTTGACTCAGATCCCTCACCCTCCCTCTATATCACCATCGGTGGTCACTAGGCCTGCTACGGCGGCACTGACTACTTCTAATGTCAGGGTTATAACGGATGTCAATCCGCCCCCTTTAGATAAAGCACCTATGAAAAAGGTAGCTATGCCCTTACTGTACGGTCCGGATGAGTCATGGGTTCACTTGATCCCCACTAAACCAGAGGTCGCTCAACCTACCTTGTCAGGGGAACTTCCAGTGCCACGAGAGTGGGTAATACAAGGCAATAAATCTAAAAAATTACGGGCCTTGGACACTTTGGGGAATGTACTAGATGTTAATGTTAAGGCCATTCCTAACTATTATCACCAGGACTATTTTGTTTATACTGCTAAACCTGCCCTGCCCCCTGCCTCAGCTTCGAGACTGTTTTCTGACTGGTCCAAACAGGATGGTTTTAATGACATAAAGACACTATCAGCTCTCACACCAGAACTCGATTTGCGAACTGTCACAGACTCAGCCGCTAATCCAGTGTTGAAGGTGGGGCAGTTGGGTCCGGGACCTTGGGTGGAATGGGAGACGGAGGCTCAGAACTTTGCGACCACCTTCACCTCAAAATCTTCCCACCAGATCCCTCAGGATAGTCATTCTTGGTTCTCTATGCCAGTGTGTTCTGCCGGCGGAGTCCGTTCGGCTTTGTTTGATTTCTTAGCTGCCCCCAAAATCAATTTATGTGAACTCAAGGACCCTTTCACTACCCCTACCCCAACTCACCTAGACCGAGAATTTAGGCTATGGGGGAAAGCATTTAGACTTTTCTCACAGTCACAGTACATTGTGACGCAACAGGTCGCTAAATCGATGCTCCGGTCCACTCAGGCAATCGCAGACGCGGATGCCAGAAGATCGGTTGAACTGTCTCGGCGACTGCTCCTTCAGTCGTCAATTCAGTCATTGGGTGACATACGCACAGCCTTGCTTGAGGCGGTGCGAGCTCGACAAGATCTCAGGATGTCCTTGGTACGGAAGCTTCCTGATCGTATTGCGAATCAGGTGGTCATGTCACCAGTGCTCACTCCCTCTTTAATGTCCCCTGAGGTGTGGAGAACAGTTTTTAATATGGCTCAGACCTTTAACCCGTGGAGTCCCGGCTAGTTTTGTAATGTTTGTTCACCAGAACCCGACCGGTTTTCAAAAAATTGTTTTATTCCAGAAACAATAGCGAATGGGTTAGGAATGAAGGAAAAACCACGAAAAACCGCTCAAAAAGCTTAAAGAATGGTCCTACAGAGCCCCCAAAAACGTATTTTAAAAGAGTAAAAAATTGAAGGCAATTACCCCAAAAAACCAGGTTATTGCGCGCTCACGCGCACGCACGTGGACTTTGAGAGTTTTCAACCATCGGCACGGTTGCGTGGGATACGTACACAGTTCCCATACAAATCTGAGCCCTCTTGAGTGGC
This sequence comes from Paralithodes platypus, assembly GCA_032716605.1. Classification (NCBI taxonomy): domain Eukaryota; kingdom Metazoa; phylum Arthropoda; class Malacostraca; order Decapoda; family Lithodidae; genus Paralithodes; species Paralithodes platypus. Next base: position 7,434,182 of record CM064500.1, on the reverse strand, counting down.
TACACCTGAGGTTACGGTCGGCGCAATTAGGGTGACGCGTCAGACGCGTCTCTGGGGCTGTGCGTTACATACATCGCCGACGCGTCAGACGCGTCGCTGGGGCTGTACGGGTTAAACAGAGTCCCGCCCCTTCTAAGAAACCTACCTTTAACTTCCCCAAACCCAAGCCAGTCGCAAAAGCACAGCCGGGGGGATCTAAGCCCTTTCATCTACCTAAGTCCTCCTCCCCTCAAGGTCAGTACAGGTATAGACAGGGTAAGTTTACAGGTCAGAAAGGACGAGGCTATAATAAACCAGGTCAGGGCCCGTCTTCTGCCAACGCCAGCCAGCCGGCGAAGCGTCCACCACCACCACCTCCACCACCATCAAAAAACTAATGTCTCTCTCATTCCCGGGGCCGGTCTCAAGGCGAGTGGATCCGAGGGTAGTACAGCCGGCGAACCCTTGTCTGCTAACTTGGTCGTTCCGAACGTGTCACCAAGCATGGCCGTTAAACACTTGGGCAAGGATGGTGGCACGCAAAGGCATCACTTGGCAGTGGCTCCGGCGACCTCGCTTACGTCAGCCGACAACGGCGAATCTAGTTTCTTTAGAGGTGGAGTCACTGGTCAAGGAAATGATTGCCAAGAATGTCATCATCCCGGTCCCTCAAAATTACCCAGTCTTCACATCCAAGCTATTTTTGGTTCCCAAAAGGGACAGTGTTCAGATGAGACCCGTCGTAGACCTGTCGTATCTGAACCTTCATATTCACAACGAGTCATTCAGGATGTTAACAGTGCACCAAATCAGGCTAACACTTCCGCCGGGAGGTTGGATGTGTTCCTTAGACCTGACAGACGCTTATTGGCACGTCTCGGTAAACAAAAGATTTCAAAGATTCCTGGCCTTACGGATCAGGGATCAAACTTATGTTTTTCAAAGGATGCCATTCGGTTTGAACCTGGCACCTCGCTTATTCACGAAATTAGTCCGGCAAGCACTGATGCCATTGTTAAAACAAGGGATCAGGATTTTGTGGTACCTAGACGACTGGCTAGTGGTGGCAGAGACAGAGCAAGTATGCATAAATCATGTCAACATAACATTAAAACATGTCAAATCTCTAGGGTTCAAGGTAAATCTGGTAAAGTCAAACCTTGTTCCCTCACGAGTAGTTCAGTGGATAGGGCTGGTTTGGGACACAGCTGCTCTCACTCTGAGTCAGAGTGTGGACAATCTGAACAGATTTTGCAGGAAACTGTTCATGTTCCTTCACAGTCTGACTACGACACGGAGAATCTGGGAGTCTCTGGTCGGCTCTCTCAACTGGATTCAACTAACTGTAATGTTGGGCCGGTTGAAAGTAAAGCGCTTAATATTGGAGGGCAACAAATATTTCCCACTCTTACCGGCGGAAAAATTATGGCCCATACCAAAATTAATCCACACCTTACTAGCGGTCTGGGCGAAGAGGGAAATGTTGCACTCAATAATGTCATGGACCTCTCCTCCGCCGACGGTATGGGTAGACACGGATGCGTCAGGAACGATAGGTTGGGGTTTTCAGTCAAACCAAGGGCACCAGGGTCAAGGGCTTTGGTCCCATTTAGAAATCTCCCACATCAATGTCAAAGAATTACTAGTCCCCTTATATTTCCTTCAGGCTCACGGCTCTACTTTACGGGGCAAGTCGGTGGCCTTCAGAATGGACAATCTGAATGCAGTTCACTGTATTCAGAAACAAGGGTCAACGAGGTCTCGGACGTTGCTAAGCGTGTCAGAAGAGATTTTTATTCTAGCCAACAGGCTGGACATTCATCTTCACGCATCTTATCTCCCAGGCGTAGCAAACGTCTGGGCAGACGCTCTGTCTCGGAGACAGAGCACAACAGTAGAATGGGCGCTCAAGCAACCCATTTTCAACCAAATGATTGCAGAGCTTTACCATCCACAAGTGGATCTGTTCGCGTCCGAGGAGACTCACAAACTCCCACTGTACCTCACCCGCTGTCACGGGCCCACCGAACCATACGACCGGGTTTATTAGATCATCCAGGTATCAAGTTAAAAGACAAGATTGGATGGGCAGGGGTACGGCGTGAGGGCGGGATACTATGACGTTGGATACTCCGAGGCTACCTACCAAATAGAAGGTTTTCCTTCTTTGGTATTGGGAGAGTGTCAAACCTCCCAATTTAGTAGTAGCCTCTACGTCTCCAACGTAGAGCTAGAGTAACAAATTGGAGGCGGACATACAAGCTGAAAACACAAACTTTAGCAAATAGTAACCATCAGGATCAATGAAAGACAGACTTATAAACAAGAGAGTTTAAGAAAGATTGTACTGACAGGTGCATATCAAGAGAATCAGGTACAGTCATGTCGTAATCAATGGGATAACTTAACTGATGATAAAGAATGATGTGTTTCATAATGTGTATGAATATAAGATCCCCCCCCCCCCCTTGGTTCATAAAGAAGACAAGAGGAGTACCGTCAAGGTACGCAGAAAAACATCAAGAAGCACAGAACAGTGGAACGTGTGCCGGATGTGAACATGAAAACCATGGAGAGAAGCGACGAGCACTTAACCCAGGTGTACAGTGTAAACACAGCAATGAAAACTCCCCAACAGAGAGTGAACAGAGATATGTGGAGAAGAGGGGAACTGTACAAAATGCGATGAGGTGAATACAAGTCGGCGAACCGGCTAACACAGAATTCTAATGGTAAGAATGAGGTAATAGGTTCAGACATACCCCGAGCCAAGAATACCTTAAGACTAGAAAATGGAAAGACTTAACCTAGGAAATGGTCCTTAAACCTAGGTGCAGGTACATGTATCGTGCGATTCGCCCCTTGTTACCCCGTCCCCCCCCCCCCCCCTCCCCCATACCCTCCCCCAAAATATACATGGTAGGACAGGTGAAGGACAGAAGAGAGAAGGACATAACAGGTCATACCCCTAATTAACCCGTTGGCCCAAAGCAACACAAGGATGCCCCGGCCTGTCCGTGGACATGGACAGATAGGAGGAGACAAACATGCGGTGGGAAGACCATTGCCCTGTGTCAGCAATATCCGTAAGGGACCGGTTATGCAAAAAGCGCAGAGTAGCCGCGTAGGAGCGAACGTCGTGCGCAGAGCCCTGAATATGAGGATTACTATCCCTAATGACACGACACAGGCGAATCCCCACAGCACGTTTGGTCAACCGCCTACCGGTCCGAGGCGCCACCCACAAAGCCAACCCAGACCCCGGGCTCGTGGAGTCAACATATGTATGGAGAGATTTAACCGGGCACAAAGAATGATGTACCCGACCCCGCTTCAAGGCAGGGACAGTAAAAGGTTGAAAAATATGGGACTCACGCTCATTCTTGGCAACAAAATAAACAGAAGGGGCCAAAGTGACGGAGCCGAGAATGGGGGAAAACCTCAAGCAATTCTGGGCCCGAGACATGGCAGCCATCTCCGAGACCCTCTCACCCGTAGCTAAAGCTAGAAGAAACAGTGTCTTGTCAAGTAATCTGTCAGGTGTAGGAGAGATAGAGTAAGGGGCCGACGAGAGGAGTGTGAGAGCCTTCGCCAGCGACCACTGAGGGGGAAGCTGATGCGGGGGTGGTCTAAGCCTAAAGCAGGCACGCATAAAGAAATCCAATTCTTGTTGAGGAACGACCAACCCCGTTAACTTCTCAAACGGCTCCCGAATGGCAGACAGGTGATTCCTAATGGTGTTGTACATGTTGTGGCGCGACTCAAATAAATAATTGAGGTAGTGGAACACTAACGCCACAGATGGAGATGTTTGTGATGTGTCGTGTATCCAAGAAGTAAAACTGTGCCAGTGAGATTCGTAAGTCTTCCATGTTGAAGGTGTCCAATGTAGAGTCAATTTGTTAGTCAATGATCGTCCAAACATGGGCAGCCACCCCGCATCACAAACATCCACGATGCGAATGCCAACGAGGACCCTAGGTCTCCAATCGACCCCAAGTGGAAGTCTGAGACCGATAGGTGAACGGGACTCGGGCACCATCGTTTCAGCTGAGCGTACCAGGCTTGGGCCGGCCATAGGGGCGCGATCAACCAAACTCTGCCCTGGTACTCTCTCAGCCTGTGGAGGACTTTGCACATTAAAAGTGCGTCGGGTGGCGGAAACACGTATATTGACTGCCACCTGCTCCAGTCCTCGCTGAAAGCGTCCGGTCCCCCCGTTGGAGTTCGAATCCAGCGAGTCAGGAACACAGGCAACTTGTTCGTCTGGTCAGAGGCGAACAAGTCGACCTGCGGAACACCCCAGGAGGCCGGTAGGTCGTCGAATACGGTTTGTTTGAAAGACCATTCTACCTGGGTGCTCTGTCCCCTTGACAGAGCATCCGCCCAAAGATTGGCAGTCCCGGGCAGGTAGGTTGCATGCAGTGTGATGTTGTACCGGTCTGCGTGGTAAAACAATTTCTCCGCCAGGTCCTGAAGAACGGCGGACCTGGAGGAGCCTTTTTTCTGGATGCAATGAACTGCGGTCATGTTGTCCATCCTGAAGGCCAGAGACCTGCCGGAAAGGGCCTGCCCATGATCCCTCAGGAAGAACAACGGGACCAACAGTTCTAAGACATTTATGTGTAAATGAGTGAGACCTGACCACCTGCCATGATTTTGATGTCCCGTGTTGGACTGGTAACCCCACCCGACCTCGGTGGACGCATCCGTGTCCACCCAAATGGTCGGAGGTGGAGACGTCCAGGGCACCGCCCTCGCGAGCGTGCCCCGTGCGACCCAGTGTGTCAAGAGTACATGGATCGAGCGCGGAATCGGCCAAAGCCGATGTGGAGGCAGAAGCGGGAACGATCTGTTACCTAGCTGAATAAGGCGTTTGATCCTGAGCCTCCCTAAGGGAATGGTCAGAGACGCCCAATTGAGTGACCCTACCAGCGAGTCCCAGAGTTTCCTGGAAATCGACATCGAGTGCAACACAACGAAAAGTTTCCTTCAAATTTTCGAAGCGTTCACTCGACTCTGGCAGACAGTCGCGCTCGCCATGTCCCAGTCGAGGCCCACCCACGTCACGACCTGCGACGGAGTGAGGCATGACTTGGGAACGTTGATTTTGAAACCTAATTGTGCGACGTGTTGGATGACAAGAAGAGTGTCCTGTACGCAAAGGGTGGGAGAGTCTGCGGCGATGAGCCAGTCGTCCAAGTAAAACAGGATCTGAATCCCCTGACGGAGCAGGGTAGTCAGAGCCTGTTTGACGAGTTTCGTAAAGACGCGCGGCGCGATATTGAGGCCGAAGGGCAACCTGTCGAACGTGAACACCCTTTCGTGCAGCTGGAGTGCCAGATAACTCTGGAACCGAGGAGCGATCGGTACATGCCAGTACGCATCCTTGAGATCCAGGGATACCACCCAGCAGCCGGGACGGAGCGCCAACCGCACCTGATTGATGGTGAGCATGCGAAAGTGGTCGTTCACAATATGCAGATTGAGGCACGACAGATCGACCACCGGTCTCATCGCGTCGCAGTCCTTCTTGGGGACCAGAAATACCCGAGAGAGGAAGACCCGCTGGTGAGGCGAGATCTCCGTGATGATACCATCCTCGAGCATTGACATTATCACTTTGGCCACCTCCGGGGAAACAGGCCGATGTCTGGGAGGCCGTCTGAGGGGAGGCCGTGACCGCCACCTCTAGGACAGACCCCGCTTCACTACCCGACGCACCCACGATCGGCGAGGCCAGTGACGAAAGTGGGGGCGAAAGAAGCCGGTAAGGGCCCCCTTCGTGAGAGTCAACACTATCTCGGGGAGACAGTCAGGAGAGGGCAGGGGTGAAGGTCCCGGAGGCACTACGCGTTTTTTGCCGCAGAGTGCTCCCCGCACCTGCCGTGGGAGGACTGACCCCCACGGTTACCACCTCCCCTGTAGCGACCGCCCCGACGAAATTGGTGGTGACGCTCCTGCGCGGGCCTACTATCACCCTGCCTCTGGTCGACTCGCCGAGAGGAAGCCTCAATAGCGAGTTGCTGAGAAGGGCGAGGCGGGGAGCGAGGTACATAAGGGCGCACTGCCCGACCCCTCACCACCTGGCGCTTCCCAGCCGTGGCACCTCGCCAAAACTGGTGTCCTCGCTGCGAGCCGACCTTCCGCCCTCTCTGGTGGGAGGAAGCGGCTGAGGGGTTCCGCGACACCTCAGAACGACGAGGTGCGAAGCGCCCCGCAGCCGCAAAGAGGTAAGCCTCCTGCCAAGCGCTATCTGAGAAGAGACACTCCGTAGCCAGCTCAGAAAGCAACAGCTTAGTCCTGACCTCAGCGTGTGCCTTCTTACAAAAAGCCACCCGCAGAGACTGACGACAACGTGCAGCCTCGTGGATGGCCACCCGAAGGTCGCCGACCGAGTTCAGAGCAAGCTGCAACTGAACGCGCTGCAAGTGTTCCTCGCCCCTCCTGATGTCCCCATCCGGCTGGGCTTCAATGAGCCTGAGGTGAACACGAGCCATTTGGAGTTGAGCAAGAGGGTGGAGAGTAAACGAGCAGCGCGCTGTCGGAGCCTATGATCCCGCTCAAGGGAGCTCTTCTCAGGTGGAGCGAAGTAGGAGGTGGGCATCTTATCTAAAACCATGCGTGGGGCGTTCAACCAAGACCAATACTTGGGTGCGACCCCGGACGAGGACAGGACCAAACTCGACACAAACGTCTCGTCAAGGGAAGGGAGCTGAGCTGTCCCTTCCGAAGACCGAACCCCAAAGTCAAGACCCTCCGCCAGCCACAAATCCCAAGGACCCTCCTCCAAATGGGGGAGTTCGAGCATGAGGTTACCCTCAATGTCCCGGGCATTCCTCACCAGAGGAAGGCCCGCAATGGCCGACACGGTGGTAGCATCTACATTAATGTCGTGTCGAGTGAAGTCCGCCCAGAGTTTAGTAGACCCAGAGGGGGACACCTTAGGCCGGTACGTAAAAAAATGAATGTCCGACCTACTAGGGTGAACCCTGATGTCCACCTCTGGGACCAGTCCGTCCAGAGTCAAAGCCCGAAACAGGCCTTTGGCATTGACCTGAATCGTCTAGCTATCTGCTACAGGGCGCTCGCCAGGCGCATGGGTGACGACACGCTCCGGGTGCGAAGCCTGGACGTTCCTCCAGGAAGAAGGTTCCCCATACAGAGACGGGAACCTACGCTTCGGAATCTTGAACCTGGAGAGCGAAGGAACGTGCACAGGTTGAGTCACCAGCCCCAGATCACTCCCAGGCAGGACGATGAACGAAGCCGCAGGAGCCTGAGAGGGGGCAGGGGGCGGGACGGCAGGAGCAGCATCCGTCTGGTAAGCCGGCTTAGTCGGCAGGTGCTCCTCCAAAGGTGGAAGAGGAGTTACCAACGGAACGACCTGAGGGACAGAGGTAGGGTTCAAAACCGCCTCAGTGAGCCGTTCCAGTGCCGACTGTATGGAAGCGAACTTTTCAGTGTTCGCTTCTTGGGCCCGACGATGAGCAGCTTGAAGAGAAGCGACAGTCAGGGGAAGGCCGGGGTCGTCGTCCGAAGCAACAGTAGACGACGAGGGAGAAATGATGCGGAGACGGCGGACACGCTTCCGGCCAGGCGGCGTGTTGTGGATGGATTCACGAGGGGAGTCGTCAAGCCCCTCCCCGTCGACGTCCAACCAGTCCCCATCGTCGTCTCCGTCCTTATCCGCAGGACCCTCGTCCAGATCAGTCCAATCCCCTTCTTCTGGGGCATCTTGCACGGCCAGGGGAGGAGACCGATCAGGGCGCGCAGAAGGAGACTGGGCACAGTGGTGGGTCGGATCGACATTGCCAGACGACGAAGGTGGAGCAGGAGGCAACAGAGGGATCTCGACGGCCTGGTCAAACAGAGCAGCTGGACAGAGTGGAGTCGGCAGGTCAAGTGGTGGAGCAGAAGGTTGGTGACCAACGGCCTGCGCAGCCTCAATCTCCCGGATGAGGTCGTGAGTCGTGCGTCGAGGAGTTGAGAAGACCGCAGGGACGATGTCAGTGGAAGGCGGAGAGGCGGCAGGCTGCTGCTTAGGCCGAAAAACAGTAACCCCGGCAGTAGGCGCTGAAGGTGCAGGGTGGCGTGTGGGTGGTGACCGGCCCCGCCTCGTAGAAGGAGAGCGGCGCTTCCTCTTCCTGCCAGTGTCCACAGAGGCAGTCGAGAGGTCCGATACGGGCACCTGGATAAAGGCGGCCCGGCGTCCACGAGGTGAAGACAGTGGCAGGCGGAGTAACGACCGCACATCGTCGTCCGTGAAGCCAGGCACCCGATGTAGTTGATCCCGAACATAGCGAGCCACCGCAGACCACGTCGAGAGGAGGCGCGACCGAGCCCCGTCAGCGGAAGCGGACGTAGGGTGGGACTCAAGCGTCACTAGGTCCACCATGCATGGGCCACACCTGCGAGGGTCAAAACCAACCTTAGTGTAGCAGCCTGCGTGGGATGGGCACTCATGATGGTTGAAGCTCACCACCCGGGACTGACACCCGACGCGAGAGCAGAGTGCAGGAGACATACCACTCTGTAAGCAGAAGAAAAAAACCCTGTTAAAAACCCCGATGAGGCCCTGGTAAGGTATGCCCGTATGTCAAGGACAGGAACCAAAAGAAAGCCAGTCCATATCATGAAAAAAACCCTTGAAAGGCATATGAACAGTGCCAATTAAGCATGAAACCCCCCCCCCCCCCTGAAGAAGGTGAAGGCCAAAGAGTGCCCCTGAAGAGGGCGGTCAGACAGGAGTAACAGGTAAGAGGTCATTCACACATAAAAGATCACAGACCCTCGAAACAGCCACAGACACCAAGTCAGGGAGGAGCCCAAAAGCTCTCCCTAGACCCGGAGACTGGAGCCCCTACCAAGGTAGGATAGTGCCCCCCCTCCCCCCCCCAAAGAACAGTGAAGACTACTACCTTCAACCCGTGAGCAGTGATGAAGCCCAGCAGGGTAGAGAGCACAGCCTGGGGGAAAAAGGGAAAAGAGCGTTAAAAGACGTCTTAAGAGAAGTGCAGGACTACAAGTAAGCCTAAACCGAGTCAAGATGAGCGCGTCCGTAAACGGGGATGGCCGACCTAGAGCGGAAAAACCCCGACATCGAGCGGGAACGCCTGCGTTCTCAGGCGGGGAGCAACAACCCGCCCCAGAGCGGAGGAGTCTGAAACAGACTCCCCCGCCCTGGAGCGGGACGCGGCAAGAGAAGGCAGGGAAGCGACATACCCATTCCAGAGCGGAGGAGCCGGAGAGAGACACCCACGCCCAGGAACGGGACGCGTCAATAGACGAGAGCAGCGCCGATGGAAGGCAAGAATGCACAAAAGAAGGCCCGTCCTAGAGCGGAGAGGCCCCGAGGGGCCCCGCCAGAAGCCGAGGACCCCTAAGGGAGCCAGGCCAGTCACAACAGACGCGGGAGAGTCCGTGGGTATCAAACAGCAACAAAAACAAATCTCCGATATAGCACGGGCAAGTCCCGTACCAGAGCGGAGGCGCCAGGAGGCGACCATGGGACCGTAAAGGAAGGCCCCGACCTAGACCGGGAAGTACCCGCCCCAGGGCGGTAACCCAACAGAAACGTCTCAGCAAGGTCTGTGGCACAAATGACAGTGAAAGCCATCCCTTCCAAAAACGGGGGGGGGGGGTCCAAAGTGAACCCCACCAAATCACAACAGGCGCGGGAGAGCCAGTGGGTAAGCAGACACTACCGAAGGGGACAGAGACAGAAGATAAACTGTCCATCAGAACGGGTTACGTTCGCGGTTACGGGGAGAACCAGGAAAACAGAGCACCGGGATCGTCAACAAAACGAGCACGAATGCCAGAATGAGGTTACTACAGTGTTGAAAACCAAAGCCCCCCCCCCCCCCCCTTAGGCGAGGCCAAAATCCGGCAAGCAGCCTAAACGGTACTAGTGTCAGTAATATATGAAATTACAGGGTGCACAAGTTACCGGCCCCGTGAGGAGAGGAAGCAACCAGCAGCAGGTAACAAAGCATAGGGGGCGACACGAAAAAGGACGGAAACTAAAGTCGCCCCCCCACTAGGCTAGGCTAAAAACAAAAGTTAGCCTAATCGGTACTTGAGGCAGTAATATATGAAATTACCTGGCGCACTAGGTCCTGCACCCTTGAGGAGAGGCAGCCACCAGCAAAAAAGACCCCAAAAAGCGAGACACCAAAAAGGAGGGTCAGCGCCCCCTTCCCAACCAACGAGAAGGGCACAAGTACGCCTAGGCCTATGTTTGCGAAAAATATTAGCAAAACTAAGGCAGTGACCAAAACGAATTGAAAAGAACCTGCTAAGACAAAAACTAAAGCCACCGCAAATGAAAAAAGAACAAAAGATGGCAAAGGCCATAGTGAACGAGAGACGCCCAAGCGGCGGCGCATGCGCAGAAGACAAAAAATAAGAGTAACCTAACCTCCAGTTTCAACGCCACACTCCAAAAAACACGTTAGAGCCCATTTTTCGGCGTGCCTACATCACAGATCATCTGTCTAAAACCACAGGAACCTTAAAGAAGGCCCACAACTCACCCAAAGGGTAGGGGACAGGCGTGGAAGACACAAAAACAGAGGTCCGAAAAATGCGTGTTGTGCAGGAGAGTAGCGTGAAACAGATGATCTAATAAACCCGGTCGTATGGTTCGGTGGGCCCGTGACAGCGGCTTAGGGAGCCAGATAGGATGGACAATATTCTACAATTTTCTCTTTTCTTTCTTATCACTATTTTCAGTTTTTCTTTTTAATAGTAGCCTCAAAAGTGTGTACAACGTACCTAGTAGAGAGAGTAGGTGCTACTCTAGATGTTATCGATTAATCACGCTATGGATTACGATAATTACCCGCTCCACAACGGAACGGAATTATACGAGATGTATATAGCTCTACGTTGGAGACGTAGAGGCTACTACTAAATAAAACAATATCACCGCCAGGTCCTGGAGGACCACGGACCTGGAGGAGCCCTGCTTTAGAATGCAATGAACCGCAGACATGTTGACCATCCTGAAAGCCACCGATTTGCCCGCTAGGGCCTGCCCGTTAACCCTCAGGAAGAACAACGGCACTAAGAATTCCAGGGCATTGATGTGTAGGTGTGAGAGAGGTGACCACCCCCTCACTCGGTGTTCATCCAGATGGTCAGCGGCGGAGCAGTCCAGGGCACCGTTGCTGTGAGCCTGCCCCGAGCGACCCAGTGTGACAGGCTCAGATGTATGGAGTACGGTACAGGCCAAAGCCGAAGGAGGGAGGCGATAGAGGGAAGTGCTTGTTGCCCAGTTGAATTAGACTTTTGAGCCTGAGCCGGCCTAAAGGCACCGTCAAAGACACCCAATTTAAAGATCCCACCAGGGATTCCCAGATTTGACTCGCGAACACGACAGAGTGCAACACGACAAAAACCTGCTGTCGAAGTTTCGCTGCGTTCACCAGGCTCTGGGTGACAAGAGCGTTTTCGAGGTCCCAGTGCAAGCACACCCATGCCATTTCTTGCGACGGCGTGAGGCACGACCAGGGCATCTTTAGTCTGAACCCTTGGTTTGTGATGTGTTTGACTACTGTCAGCGTGTTCTGTACACATTGTGATGAAGAGTCTGCGGCGACAAGCCAATCGTCCAAGTAAAACAGGATCCGAAACCCCTGCCGAAGCAGAGGATCCAGAGCCCATTATACGAGTTTCGTAAACACCCGCGGTGCGACATGGAGACCGAATGGTAGTCTGTTGAACGTGAACACCTGGGGACCTGACTGGAGAGCTAGGTAACCCCGGAACCGAGGAGCCATCGATACATGCCAATAATGCAGCCTTTAGGTCCTGGGTCACCACTTATGACATGGGTCGGAGTGCCAGTCGCACCTGATTGACTGTCAACAATCTGAAATGGGTGTTCACGGTATGCTGGTTGAGTACTGACAGATCAACCACCGGCCGCATCGCATCGTAGCCCTTCTTGGGTACTAGAAAAACATGAGACAGAAAGACCCTGAGGTGTGAAGGTACTGTACTTCGGTGATTACATCCCCCCACGTGCATGGACCGTATCACTACGGCCACTGGAGGAGAAACTTTGTCGATGTTGGGGAGGGCGCCTGAGAAGAGGCCGAGACCTCCACCTCCAGGACAGACCCCGCATCACCACCCGACGAGCCCACGATCGCCGGGGCCAGCGTCAGTAGAGTGTGCGGAAGAAGCCGGTGTGGGTGCCTAGAGTGATGCCCATCACCGATTCGAGGAGGGAGAGGGGACTGCCCAGGAGGAACTACGCAATCATTGGCGTGTAGTCCCACTTAGACTGGTCGTGGTGGAACCTACCACCACGTCCGCCCCCCGAAACGGTGGACGGGACTCACGTGCCGGCCTGTCCTCCACCTGCCGGGGCGCAGGTCACAAAGAGGAGGTCCCCGGACACTGCCACTGCCGTGCACCCTCTTGAGGGGAGACGGCGGTCCGGGGACATATAGGCACGGGAGGACGTGGATCCTTGTCTACCCGCGGCCTTTGCTTCGCCCAGAGTCGAAAGACTTGCGACCCTGCTCCCGACCAGCCCGGCCCCCACGACTGCGGGTGGTAGAGGACGAGGTGGGCTTTGCCGCGTCCTTCCTTTGGGAGACATAAGAGTCCCCCACCTCCTGCAAGTAATCCACCCTCCAAGCCTCCTCCGTAAACAAGCCCGGTGACAACAGCTCTGTCAGGAGATAGGTCTTGACGTCGGAGGATGCTTTCGAATAGAAGGCAACCCGGAGGGCTTGCCTGCAACGGGTGGCCACACAGAGGGAGTGGCAGACATCAACGACGCCATCGAGGGCCAATTGGAGGCAAATCCTCCGCGCATGCTCGAAGGCCTGCCGGTGGTCCCCTAGCGGCATAGCGTCAATCCGGCGCAGCATCACCACGGCTAACTCCAGTCGGTTGAGGAGAGTGGAGCCGGAAGTCTCGGTCTATGGCAGGCGTGTCTGGGGCCGTGAAGAAGGGGCAAGGGAGACCGTCGGCGCGTTTATCCATGCCCATGCAAGAAAGCCAGATGACCCTAGGACTAGCCCAGACACGAACGTCGACTCTGGAGGGGGGATGGTGTATGATGCCTACGAAGATTCCAACCAAAATACACAGCCCCCTCCAACCACTCCACCCAGGGGCATGCACCCAAACAAGGCAGCTGCAGCATGAGGACCCCGTCCTTGTCACGCTCATTGAGTCATGTTGCAGGCGGTCGACCCCTGAGATTGCCGCCAGGTTATTGTTGTCCGCATGGATGTCAGTGCGGGAATAGTCTTCCCAAGAGTTTTTGGCGGCGGAGGATGAACCGAGGGCCGGTAGGTAAGGAACCGCATATCCTACCGACTCAGACACACCCTCACGTCCACCTCAGGAGCCAGGCCCACCGCATGAACGGCCCGGAAGGCAGGCAAAGCGTTGACCTGCACAGTCCAGCCTTCCGGAACCGCCCACTCACTATACGGGAGAACAACCGCCCTCTCCTGGTGGGCGGCAGTGACCATCCCCTCTAGGACGGGAGTCGCACGGCGAGGAGGAGGCTCCACTGGAACCACCTGGGCAGACCTCTTCATGGCCCTGAAGGTCGTTGATTCTGCGTCCCTCGAGGGAGATCGGATCCTCACAGCAGGGAACGTTAAATGGTACCAGCGAGAAGGAGAAGTAGAGCGGGAGCGGCGACGCTTCTTCCTCCCCGTAGCCACTGACGCAACCACCGAACCAGGTCGGCGCTCAAAATCCAGCAAGGCAGTGAGGCAACCTCCACAACGGCGAGGGCCATATATGTTAGTCGTATTACACGCCGCGTGGAGGCAGCAATCCCCATGTCCCTGCATGGCATCCCGAAGACAGGTGGGGCGGAAGCAGCGGCTGGGCGGCATCGGGAGTGTTGGAAAAAGGTGACTGTTAGAACTAGCGGAAGTGAAAACAGTGGTGAGAGCAGTATAGCATATAACTCACGAATATAGCAGAAATGACAAATATTGTGCAGTATAGCAAATATGGTCATGGTACAGGAAGGAGCAGAAACCCCACACACAAAACCGTGAGCACCAGAGCTGCAGCCCACACCAGAGTGGAGTCCAGCCCTAGGGAACATGGCACCCTTCCCTAGAAGGGATACACACCCCATCACCTAAAGGCCTAAGCTAGTACCTGACAATCCAGTAGAAGGTTGGAAGGTGGTGGCGAAGTTGGAGGCAGAAGGTAGGAGCCGTAGGAGCAGGCTTGGACTTTTCCACCCTAAGCGCGAACTCTACCGTCGAGGAGCAGGAGCGGACACTACCGCCTAAGAGGCGGAACCGTACAACTGCGGAGCACAAGGGACGCGAGGGGAGCGGTTCGATGAACAGTCTGTGATAAAAAATGGAGTGTGAGCAACCCAGTAGCCGCACCTAGGGGTGGGTAGGTGGGGCGAGGGTGGGTATAAGCACGACCAACCGTCTGTATAAGAGCGGGGCCGCATTTATATATGGGTCACAGGGGTACAACCGCGAGTTGAGAGGAAGGGTACATACGGGTCCATCCGCCGGTAGAGCAGGGACCACCAGTTCATTGGATCTCGGACACGTAAGTCTAGGCCCGAACCACCCCCGGAGTTAAGGGAGTGGGCGGACCTAAAGAACATGTAAGCCAACTAACTAGAGCCACAAACCTGGACTAGCCTGTGGAAGACTAGTAGGTGTGCTTGAAGTGGGGAGTGGGCCACCACAAGCAGCAGGCACTAGGTAGATTAGCAATCCAGCATAGGTACATAAAAGTTATCAAGCTTGAAGTGGGGAGTGGGCCACTACAAGCAGCCGGCACTAGGTAGACTAGCGATCCAGCTTAGGTAAGGTTATTAAAAAGATTAAAAAACACTAAAGGCAGTGTTCAAACCCTAATTGAAAACAACCTATGCATCAAAGCTAAAAAACACTCCCCAAAACACCAAAAATAATTACGTTAACAGTGAAACGAAAACCCCTGAAATTGTAATAAGCTAGGCTAGGCCAGCGTATTGACACTTGCCAGACACCCGTGTCACCGGATCGGTGGGATCAGGGCGACCTCAAGGAGTAGGCAAAGCGTGAGCATGGCGAAGCAGACTAAAAGTTGAACAAGCTTTCCACACGTCGGTGTAAGACGAGGGCAGTGTGCTATAATGGGTAGTGGCCCAATAAAGCAGCAGGTGTAAGAGAATAAAGGCATGTGCCCCATACTCAAACAGAAAGTCAAAGTCCAACTCAAGTATACTTCGAAATGTCAAAAACGCAACTTATTTACCAAAAAAACAATACATAAGGCAGTGCAAAATACCCTAAATAAAGCAGTAAACCTGGTGAACAATGCAAAAACCGCCTGTAATCCACAAAAAGTTACGTTACATAAGAAAAAAGTTAAAATTAACCCACAAAATAGAAAAAGTTAGGCTAGGCCTAGTTCCCCAACAACCGCTACACAATTGTCGAGCAAAAATGCCCCCCAACATGTAAACAAAAGTCTCCAGTTCTCTAAACACCCTCAAAACTCCCAGATTTTGCCCATAAAAGCATGTCTACATCACGGAATCATCCTTCTAAAACTTCAAAAGCCCTGAGAAGGCACTACACTCGCCTAAAGAAGCGAAGGGGGTGGAAAAGACATAAACACATGAGCAACACAAAATCGCGGTAGTACGGACCGAGGGTGTGCAGAGACTGATGCAGTTACCTGGCTGAGGGCAGGTATGTGGAGTTCTCACATGCATCCAGAGCTAGATTGAGTGGGCAACTCTTTTAATTTTTTCTACCCTACCTTTTTTCCTTTTCTATTCTCAATAGTAGTCTCAAAGTGTGTACAATGTACCTAGTAGAGATTTAAGGTGCTACTCTGGAAGATATTGGACTGCACATGTAGTACCGATATATCGGTCCGCTCTACAAGCGGCTGAGCATAATAGCCTTACGTAGGAAATGTAGAGACTGCTACTAAATAACCCCCTCTGGTTACCACCCACTCAGCACTGCCCTTTCCCCTTTTACAAGGTGACTATTATGCCTGATTTCCAGTCCTCAGCTCTTCCCCTCTCCCATGCTAGTCTACACTACACAACACTTAATGTATTGCCTCCGGAATTTCAACTTTCGGTGTACCGGTATAGTAGAAAGAAAAAAATACACATATCGCATATGAACAATGCATATAGCCTACAGTTTATATATACCGTAGTTTTTTCAGTACTGTTAAGTTATATTTTGTTCAAAAAGGAAATACTTTTTCACATTGTGCAGTTGAAACATGACCATTTGGTATGAGTGTTTATGTATATGTTCTAATGACCATATTCTTTCCAGGTCCACAGCTGATGGCAAGCGTAAAGAAGAATCAAGTGTATGGTCGTCAAGTTTTACATCAGAGAAAGTTTCTGATGCTGAATCTGAGCTACTGTAATATGTACAGTATATGAACTTGGATATATTCTATTAGAAACTTTATCAATAATTTTGTTATGCCATAACATATTCAAGTTTGTTATAATGGAGGACGGTGTATTTTCGAAGTTCAAGTGTGATGATGTTTGTGAAGAGGATGAAATGAAATGTGAAGCATTTCTGTGGATGAGTGAGGGCAATGATACAGCAGAGGATTATGATAATGCCAAACATTCTGAAGAATTAACATTGAATAATGAGGACTCTAAAGCAGAAGAGGATAGTAAGATTGAACCCCAAAACTTCAAAGTATTCATGTCAGATAGCGAGGACAGTGAAGCAAATGAAGATAATAAGAATGATTCCCAACATTGTGAAGCATTGGTGTTACATATTGATGACAGTGATGGAGCAGAGTATGGTGAGACAAAGGCCCAATATTCTGAAGCATTGGTGTTGCCTAGCAATAACAGTGATGAAGCAGAGTATGGTCAGACAAAGGCCCAATATTTTGAAGCATTGGTGTTGCCTAGCAATAACAGTGATGAAGCAGAGTTTGATGAGACTAATGTCCATCCTTCGACCACCTCAGCACCAACAAACAATATAAACCAATGTAAAGTGTGTGGTAAAGTGTTTTCTAAGAAAGGCAACCTGACCCAACACTCCCTAATTCATTCAGGAGGGAATGAAGTTGAATGCCCAGTCTGTGGTAAAGTTTTTAGTCAGAAGAGAAACCTCACTCAACATCTATTAATTCACTCAGGAGAGAAACACT
The DNA here is from genome assembly GCA_032716605.1 of Paralithodes platypus. Taxonomy (NCBI): domain Eukaryota; kingdom Metazoa; phylum Arthropoda; class Malacostraca; order Decapoda; family Lithodidae; genus Paralithodes; species Paralithodes platypus. The sequence goes on along the minus strand of CM064500.1, from coordinate 7,417,037 downwards.
TTAAATGTCAGGTGTGCACTAAACTATTTGCCCGGAAAAATGACCTCAGGCAACATAGCTTGATTCATTTGGGAGTGAAAAATTTTGAATGCAAAGTCTGTGGTAAATTGTTTCGTCAAAAACAGGAGCTCAAAAGGCACTCTTTAATTCATTCAAAGGTGAACGCTTTTGATAAGTGTAAGGTGTGTGGTGAAAAATTTAATATGAAAAGCCTACTGGCCAAGCACTCTTTAATTCACTCAGGATTGAAGGATTTTGAGTGTCATGTGTGTGGTAAAATATTTAGTGAAAAAGTTCTGCTGAGAAAACACTCTGTAATTCACTCGGGAGTAAAGTTTGAGTGTCAGGTGTGTGCTAAACAATTTAACAGAAAAAGTAACCTCAGTAAACATGCCCTTGTTCATTCAGAAGTCAGGAAGTTTGAATGTGATCATTGTGGTAAAATGTTTAAATGTAAAACTGACTTGGTGTGTCACATGGCCATTCATAACGGTAAAGAGTTTGGCTGTGATCAATGTGGTAAACTATTTAACCGCAGCAGTTCCCTCAACAGACACATGGTGGTCCATTCACAAGCAAAGAAGTTCAAATGTGATCTATGTGGGAAATCATTTAAGGTTAAATGTACCCTGGTTAAGCATATTACCAGTCACACAACTAATACATAAAATATTTTGAGTGTCAGGAGTCTTAAAATATATCTTGTGGATCAGACATTTAGACACTTAGTTATTTAATCAACATTCAGGATGTTTAACCAGAATACTTTAACAGAAGATTCTCAAAGTCACAGTAATGGAATCCTAATTATTGTTAACCCTTGAACACCAGGGTTTGTTATACACTCAACCCTCAGCTATAACGCAATTAGCTATCGCGTTTCATAGCTTTCGCGCGCTCCCCAAAAGCTGCCAGACCAGGGCTATCACGACTATGAACTGGGCTATCACGCACCAAATGTGGCCAAAAATACAGTAAAATGACATTCCCGGGCGGGCGGCAAGGCCTACGTATAGGATACTTGCTCCCCAATTGGGCCTGATGTCACGGGAAGCAAGCGCTGTGATTAGCCGCCACCCATCCTCCTACAAGCTTCCCTCTCCTCCCGCCATTCTTACAAATTCTCAGTCAGTGCGTGTACTCCATTGTTGTCTAGTGAAACCTGGGAGACCTATTTTTATACCTGTGAACAATGGCTACTAACCTCCACCAACAACCGCCGAATCCCCATATTAATCCCTCCAGCAACGCCAGATCACAGACTTCTTTCGTGGTCGGTCAGGCCCCTACAACCACCCTGAACCGCAGGCTCCTCCAACCACCTTCAACCGGGCCCCTCCAGTATGCTTCGATCACGACAACAAATCCCAGAACAGCCTTTACTTAGGGCACTTCAATTGGATGCAGCGGATTACGACACTTCAGAATTTGATGGATTTGATGCTGAAGGGATACTGCATGAGATAAAGCAACGTAGGAGTGGCCAATAATTCGCCACCCCTAGCCTCGGAACCCAAGCGACTTAAGCCCCGCAACACACCTAAAAAGTTAATGTGATGGCCTAGCCTATAATACTGTATGTTCTTATATTTACTTATATAATGTCTATCAATCTATCTATCTATTGCCCGACGCCGTGATCCACGAAGGGGTGGCCACGAACGAACCGCCCCATGCACCTCTGTCCCCAGTCAGTCGACGCCCCTCCCCCCAACCACCACCGCCTTCGTTCATATACTTCCTCATTCCATCCTTCCACCTCTCGTTCAGTCTACCTCTCCCTCTCTGTCCCTCCACCTCGCTCTCGTACACCCTCTTAGTCATTCTCTCGCTTTCCATACGTTCCATATGGCCGAACCATCTCAAGTTGTTCCTTTTCACACTTTCCAGCACATCTACCTCCACACCACACCTCCTTCTTACTTCCTCATTAGTCTGTCTATCCCTCCATGTAACTCCGCAAGCACTTCTTAAGTAATTCATTTCCACTGCTCTCACTCTTGGTCTGAGTCTCTCAACCAACGTCCATGCTTCGCTTCCGTAAGTCCGTGTCGGGATTACCACACTGTCATGTAAGGACTTCTTCACTTCCATACTGACCACCCCATTTCTTGTTACTGCTTTCAGCATTCCTACAACCCTCTTCCCCTGTTGTACCCTCTCCCGCACTTCTTCATCCATAGTCCGATCTTTACTCAACACACTGCCCAGATACTTAAGAGTTGACGATCTCCATAGCCTGACCGTTCAGCTTAACTTCACACTCTGTGACTTCACCCCTTTCGAAGACCATAACCTTGCTCTTCCCCGCATTTACCTTCAAATTCCATTTTTCGCACTGTTCCAAACTCATTTACCAGACCCTGCTACTCCCATTCATTATCACTCATCAGAACTGTATCATCCACAAACAGCAGTATAGGTAGCTTCCACTCAATTCCCTCCCTTTTCAGCGATACACCAACATCCACTGCTCTTGATAGTATTTCTTTCATGACTCCATCCATATATACAGTAAACAACCACGGGGACATCACACACCCCTGTTTCAAATCAACATTCAGGTCAAAGAACTCGCTCTGCTCACTCTCCACACGTACTGCCGTCTTTGCACCCTCATACATGCTCCTCACTGCTTTCAGCGACTTGCCATCTACTCCGTATATTCTAAGTACTTTCCACAAACCTTCTCTATCCACTCTGTCATAGGCCTTCTCCAAGTCCATAAAGGCAACATACACCTTTTGTTTCTTCTCCAGATATATCTCCACAACACAATTCAGGGTAAAAATCTGATCTACACATCCTCTTCCTTTCCTAAAACCTCCCTGCTCGTCGCCTATCCATTTCTCCGTTCTCACTCTCACTCTCAATCACTACCCTACTGTATACCTTCCCTACTACGCTTAGAAGACATATTCCTCGGTGGTTACCACACACTCCTCTTTCCCCTTTGCCCTTATATAGGGGGACTATTATGCCAGTCTTCCAGTCATCGGGTGCACTCCCCTTCTCCCATGCTAGTTTGCACATTTTCCATACCCATTCGATCACTATCTCACCACCGTACCTCAACATTTCCCCACACACTCCATCTGTTCCTGGTGCTTTCCCCAACTTCACTCTTTTCATGGCTTCCCACACTTCTGACCTCCTGATTCCCACCTCCTCCTCCACTACTTCTCTTCTTCTCCCTCCCATACCATATCCAGCTATGTTTGCTGGCTCTTCATTCCTTACATTTAGCAACTCACTGAAGTACTACTCCCTCTCCCCATCTTTCGACTCTCTCTTGCTTCTCGGCAAGCATTCTCCCATTCTTATCTTTCACACCCTTACTGTTTCCCTTGCTACCTTCCCTAACTTTCTTGACTTCTTTCCAGAACAGTTTCTTACTCTCCCTCCATTTTACACTCAGATTCCTTCCAAATTCCTCATCTACTCTTCTCTTACTTTCCTTCACTACTCTCTTCACCACCCCCAGTGTGGCTGGGGGAAGTTCAGAGAATTGATGCCAATCCTGACCATGAAAAGAATGCCTCTCCCCCTGAAGGGAAAGGTGTATGCCTCATGTGTTAGAAGTGCAATGACGTATGCCTCAGAAACATGGCCCGTACAAGGCATACAAGCACTCACTAACATATCAAACTACAGCTATTCACACAACACAATACCAGACATTTGGAAGCATGGTATCATCATCACATTCCCCAAACCCAACAAAGACCCCACGCTACCCTCCTCGCACCGCCCCATCACACTTCTTTGCTCCCCCTCCAAAGTCATGGAACGCCTAGTATTACAACTAATTACACCTGACCTACCCCTAGCTCCAACACAACATGGCTTTAGGCCACTGCACTCCACAAACACTCTTCTCACAGACCTTACACAAAGAGCTTTCGACGGCATCAACTCAGCTAGACCACCACACAGATCACTATTAGCCACACTCGACATTAGTAAAGCCTTCGATGCCATCCCCCGCCACAACCTAACAAACAAAATCTACAACACAAACATGCACAACACAAAAAGGTGGCTGGCCAACTTCCTAGCAGGCAGATGTGCACACGTATCTTTTGCCGGTCAGTCATCTAAAATCAGAAACTTTCCAAACGGAGTCCCACAAGGATCCGTCCTATCGCCCGCACTCTTCAATCTGTACATGCACGATATAACTACACCCAATACGCCCCAAATAAACTTAGCCTCCTATGCAGATGACATAACACTCACATGCACACACCATGACCCAAAAAGAGCAACAGATCTCCTTCAAACCCTATCTCAACACACTACATGGTTGGTGCACTACAAACAGACTTAATCTAGCCCCAGCCAAATCCACCGCAACCCTGCTCACAAGTTGGACAGGAGAACACGAATACATCCCTCAACTCACCATAAACAACACACCCCTAACACATACACACACACCCAAAATCCTAGGAGTAACATATGATACTCATATGACATTCAAACAGCACACCACAAACATTAAAAAGAAACTGACACCCAGACTTAACGCCCTCAGGTCACTTGCTCACACAAAATTTGGACACAACAAAGAAACTACCACCACAGTATATAAACAATACATAAGATCAGTAATGGAATACGCAAGCCCAGCCTGGGCTTCTAACCTAGCTGAAACACATCATAAGACCTTACAGACTATCCAAAACAAAGCCCTGAAGATCATTACAGGCTGCACAGCTACTGCACCCACAGATCATCTACATCAAGAAACCAAAATCCTCAAAGTCAAAGACCATCTGGACATGAGAGGCACTCAATTCCTGGCAGCAGCCTCCACGAACCAAGACCACCCACTAAACTACATGGCAACACACCCACAGACACCAAGAAATATCAAAACAACACCCAGCACACGGTATCACACACAGTTATTGTCCTCTCTCCCTCCCTGCCCACCCCGAACCAACTTCCAGAAGCACATCCATACTCATATCTCTCGCCAATCCATCCACTCACTCACAGACAACACGCAGCTGCATGCACGACCTCCCGAAATCCATCCTTCCGAATCCTCCCTCCCTCGCGAGGACAGAGTCCACCTGGCCAGGCTGAGATGCGGACACCATCCAGCTCTCCTGAGCTATCAGAAGAGACTGGATGACTCCGTTGTCGACGCCTGCCTGGGATGTAACACAGCACCCCATACCATTAAACACATCATAGAAGACTGCATTTCACACAACCACTTACGCCAACAACACAACCTACACTCAATGAGAGCTCTGTGGGAAAGCCCGATCATGGCCATGGCTTTCCTCAGGGACTCGGGGCTGTTCGGCCAGGCAGCTTAGGGAACAACAACAACAACAACAACAACAACATGGGCCGTTAAAGTAGAGGATGTCAACAGAATGGAGCGTAATGAGATGAGAATGGTGAGATGGATGTTTGGGGCCAGGCTACAGGATAGAATAACAAATGTTGAGCTGAGGAGACATTTAGGTATAAAGAGTATTAGCGAGGTGATGCGTACAAGTAGACTGGGATGGTATGGACATGTGGAGAGAATGGATGAACAAATTTGGGTGAAAAAATGCAGGTCTGTGATTGTGGAGGGAGCTGCACCAAGGGGTGGACCGAGGAAGACCTGGGATCGGACTATACGCGCCGATCTCAAATCCAAGAACTTGACAAGTGAAGCAGCCCTTAACAGGGTTGCCTAGAATGCCGCCATTAGGACAAGAGACTGAAACTGCACTTATGTGTGGAACACTCAGTCTTAAAATTTTATGTATGTATGTATGTGTACCCTCTTACTCTCCACGTACCTTGCTCATATCTGTCTCTCAAAATCTTCATTCCCTCTACTACCCAATCACTCTCTATATGCTTTCTTCTTTTCTTCCACAGCTATTCTTGCCTCTTCTGTCCACCATGCTGTACCTTTCACTCCCCTCCCTCTTCTCCTCACTCCACACACCTCCTCACATGCTGCACAGATCTCATCCTTAAACTCCTTGCTCATCTCCTCCACTTCCTCCATAACTTCCAGGTCGAACCCACCTAGTCGTCTTTCCACTGCTCTCCTGTACTCCTCCCTGACTTCCTCCTCCTGCAACCTCTCCACCCTCCTCACCATTCCACCCTCCTCTCGCCTCCCTCCAGCTCTCCTCACCCACTTCTTTTGTATCCTAACCTTAGCTACCACTACATAATGATCAGACAGACCCCCTCCAATACCCCTATACACTCTAGCATCCATCACAGATTTCTTCATTCGTTCATCCACACATACATAATCAATCAATGACTTTCGTTCCACCACTGTCTCATCCTCCATCGTCCACACCCATTTCCACGTGTACCTGTGGATCATTCTGTGTCGGAAGAAGGTGTTGGCTATCCACAGCCTCCTCCCCACACATACGTCCACAAGTGCATTCCCATTCACCTCTGATGGTACCCCCACCCTCCCACCACTCCCTCAACTTTCCTATCACCCACCTTACCATTCATATCCCCAATCAGAAATATTCTTTCGTTCTTGTCAAACTTCTCCAGGCACGCCTCCACATTCATCCAGAACTCCTCTGTGTCTATGATTATTAGTGTTATGTTAGTGTTCAGTGGAAATTATAAGGCAAAAGTGGCAGAAGTACGAAAAATAGGTACGGTAGTCAAATTCGGCACCCAGGTACCAATTAGCATTATTCCCATTAGTTCTTCAGTATAGCTATCGCTGTTTACGGCTTCCGCGCGGTAAAAACTGCACCAATTAGGCGTGATAGCTGAGGGTTGAGTGTATATCGTTTAAGCACTTTTTTTGTCTTTGAGTAGCATCTGGAAGGGGAGAGACTCACCCACACAGCTTTAGTGTAGATCTGTTCACAGTCAAGGGAGGTATTCATTGATACTCTCTCATGACTGTCACACTCTCCAGGCATCCACTACACTTTGTTAATCATAAAATACTAAAGAAACTACAAAAAAATGCATTTCAAGTCATCGTTATGGGAAGATGAAAAAGCTATAGAGGGATTCTTGGTATGTGAAGCATGGCTACCATGCTTCCAGGGTGTGGACTGGATTTAGAAGTTGTGTAGCTCTGGGCACTAAGGTTATGTGGGGCCCTTAACAAGGATATGGGTGGCGAGCGTAGTGAACCAGAACAGCTAGGGGGGGGGGGGGGGGGGGGGGGGGGGGGGGGGTATAAGCCCCCCCCCCCTCCCCCCAAGAAAATTTTGACAATTTAAGCATTTTTAGGTACATTTTAGGGCCTATGGTGAGAGTGGAGTGTTAATAATCAATATTTATATAAACTATTAACATTAGCCCTTAGTATGTCCATCTATCTATCTATTGCCTGACGAAGGGGTGGCCACGAATGAACCGCCCCCATACACCTCTGTCCCCAGTCAGTCGACGCCCCTCCTCCCAACCAACACCGTCTTCATCCATATAATTCCTCACTCCATCCCTCCACCTCTCTTTCGGTCCTTAGTGATTGCTAAATAATAGTTTCAATTATTCTCATTAACCCATACAGTCCCAGCGCCGTATATATACGTCAGTAAAAACGTCACTCCCCAGTCCCAGCGACGTATATATCCGACAGTAATGTACTTGTCTTGTAACTGCCCGTAAAAGCTAATTGCTTTTTTGTTTTTTTCTTAAAGTCTTCTTAACCCGTGGAGCCCCGGCTAGTTTTGTAATGTTTGTTCACCAGAACCCGGCCGGTTTTCAAAAAATGGTTTTATTCCAGAAACAATAGCGAATGGGTTAGGAATGAAGGAAAAACCACGAAAAACCGCTCAAAAAGCTTAAAGAATGGTCCTACAGAGCCCCCGAAAACGTATTTTAAAAGAGTAAAAAATTGAAGGCAATTACCCCAAAAAACCAGGTTATTGCGCGCTCACGCGCACGCACGTGGACTTTGAGAGTTTTCAACCATCGGCACGGTTGCGTGGGATACGTACACAGTTCCCATACAAATCTGAGCCCTCTTGAGTGGCTACACCTGAGGTTACGGTCGGCGCAATTAGGGTGACGCGTCAGACGCGTCGCTGGGGCTGTGCGTTACATACATCGCCGACGCGTCAGATGCGTCGCTGGGGCTGTACGGGTTAAAAAAATAAAAAAATAAAATAAAGGTGATAGATCCATTCTTGCCTCATATCTTGAGGTGAAAAGGTGGTCTCTCCTGTCATTTTGGCCACATTGCCTGGGACTGCTGGGGACTTTTATTACTGTATCCTACGGTACAGTACGGGTCAAGTACAAAAACATTAACCCTTTCCCTGCGGGTGACGTTTGGAACGCATAGGAAATTTACAGCAATTTCCAGGCTTTAAAAGCCTGTAAAAGCCGTAGAAATCGAGTGTCAGTGGGTGGGAGCGTGAGGGACCTCCCTCCGACCAGCCAGCCACTCACTGAGGGAGACTGTGTCTCGCGCGGGTGTCTCACAACAGTGTTGCCAAACGAGCGAGAGCTACTAATTAGCGAGTTGTTGTTGTTCCCCAGGCTGTCTGGCCGAACAGCCCCAAGGTCTCGAGCAAGGCCAAGGCCACAAACGAGCGCCCCCACAAAATCCTCCCTGCTTACCACTAACAAAGCCCGGGTGACCGAAGCCACTCCAAGGCAGGGAGCTGAGGAAGGTGCGGAAACGCCCGGGAAACCAAAGCCCCACCCAAGGCCCTGTGCCCCTCAGCAATTATGAAGGGAAAGCTGAGGGGTAAGGGAAAATGTGACGCTTTGGCTCCCAATCTGCCAACTTCTAGGTTGGCAGTAGGGAGGTCAATCCACGGAAAAGACGCCGCCACTTGAGATCTAGAAGATATATAAGTAAAAGGAACAGTCAGAGTAAGCTATGGGTATGGCAGAGATCGCTCAGTTCTCACTCGGATACACCAGCCCATCACCACATGACTAGAACCCAATCCTCTCAGCATCAGCTAGGAAAGGCCCTAGAAAGCCGCCTTTGGCGGGGGGATAGCTCCCCTATTTCAACTCCTTTCGGGGTTGGGCACCCGCCCAAGCGAGTTTTCCCTAATGGCAACGCTGCGGGTGAACCCCGCCACCTACGAAGCTCGTTCTGGTCTCATTTTGAAGCTATTTTTGCCTAGTTTTCGGCAGAATACAGTTCATTTAATGCAGATGCTTGATTAATCATTCAGGAGTGCCTGAATATGCCCTAAATAGCGCAAATCAGCCCGCAGAGAATGGGTTAATTGCCAAGAGATTCAATTTAAAGTTCAGCTGGAAAAAAAACATACATTACTGACTGCAGCAACTTAAGTTATCATGCATTCTAACACATCCTGTATTCTTTGCATTAGCTACAGTAATTTATATATATGGATTTCTAGATATACCAGCATCAGAGTAGGCATGACAATAAAATATATTAGGCTATGTGTAATTTGCAAAAATATATATTTTCATAAGCACATACATTGTATCATTTGTAAATATTTGTGAATGTTAATATATGCATGTAGAATTGGTGATTTTTATAATCAATTAATACATAAGTGATCCTGTGTAGCCTAACTGATATTTAGTGCCTCACATCATATTATAGATATATATACTGTAAAACAAAATTAAATGGTTAACTTTTGAAATTCTGATAGGAAATTTATACTAGAAAAGTTTAATTAATTAGGAATTCATAAAGTAATAAAATATATAAGGCAGTTGATGGACATTATAAAGCATAGCAAAATGGGCAAATGCAGTACAAACTAACCTATCAGCAACAATCCTAAACTTATATCTTTGCTTTAATTTGTGCAAAATCCTCAATTACTTGACGTGTGCGGACTTTCTTAATAATGTCATGCTCAGCACTCAGTATGGCTAGTGATGACAGACGATTTTGACTTGTAGTACTTCGCAGAGAGCTCTTGATTCTTTTAAGCTTCTAGCCATTTTGATGTAACTTCTATGATATAGTAATCCGCAGATTAGGTTAATAGGCTACTCAATTCCTTGAATTTCTAGTTATTTGCATAGCTAGGCCTAACTGCAGTGGCGTACTCATTATGTTCGAAAATCTAGAGGTCCTGTGTGTGCGTGTTAACACTTAACCGACGGTGACCGTCATATGACGGGAGAGAGAATATTGGCCACCCCTGTGGTGCCCTTCATGTAAAGGGCACCATTTTGAGTACGTTATGAGCTCTGAGAGAGAGTCCGTGCGTTGGGAGGACGATAGGTGGACTCTGACCGCTCGGCACCACCACTGGGCCGTGTCTGGGACTACCGCCGTTTCCCACCCATCGCCCGTCCTCACGAGATAAGGAAAACATTACGGAAATTACCTTATTTTAGGGTATTTTCACCTACAGTTACGCGATTGCTACAAGATTACCCGTGGTCGTACATTGTACAAGGATGATTCAGGTGTCATTGGAAAGCTCTATTATCGCCCTTTCATGGATATATAATTGTATTACACTCTGGCTCTTGTTTATGCATGAAAAGAAGTATGGAATGAAGCTCATTTTCGGTAAATATACCCGCCCAGCAGCATGGTCATGTCAACAAACATGCCCGTCCTTAACCTCTTGGCTGCGCATGGGGGGTATGAGACACCACACGCCTGTGCGCACGTATTTGAGCTGTTCCCATCACTAACATCGTTATTTTACCATAAATATCGTTAATACTTATTCATATGCGCCAATTTTACCATTAATATGAAGACACAGAATGATCCACAGGTACACGTGGAAACGAATGTTGACGATGAAGGATAAGACAGTGGTGGAACGAAAGTCATTGATTGATTATGTATGTGTGGATGAACGAATGAAGAAATCTGTGATGGATGCTAGGGTGTACAGGGGTATTGGAGGGGGTCTGTCTGATCATTATGTAGTGGTAGCTAAGGTTAGGATACAAAAGAAGTGGGTGAGGAGAGCTGGAGGGAGGCGAGAGGAGGGTGGAATGGTGAGGAGGGTGGAGAGGTTGCAGGAGGAGGAAGTCAGGAGGAGTACAGGAGAGCAGTGGAAAGACGACTAGGTGGGTTCGACTTGGAAGTTATGGAGGAAGTGGAGGAGATGAGCAAGGTGTTTAAGGATGAGATCTGTGCAGCATGTGAGGAGGTGTGAGGAGAAGAGGGAGGGGAGTGAAAGGTACAGCATGGTGGACAGAAGAGGTAAGAATAGCTGTGGAAGAAAAGAAGAAAGCATATAGAGAGTGGTTGGGTAGTAGAGGGAATGAAGATTCCGAGAGACAGAAACGAGCGAGGTACGTGGAGAGTAAGAGGGTGGTGAAGAGAGTAGTGAAGGATAGTAAGAGAAGAGTAGATGAGGAATTTGGAAGGAATCTGAGTGGAAAATGGAGGGAGAGTAAGAAACTGTTCTGGAAAGAAGTCAAGAAAGTTAGGGAAGGTAGCAAGGGAAACAGTAAGGGTGTGAAAGATAAGAATGGGAGAATGCTAGCCGAGAAGCAAGAGAGAGTCGAAAGATGGAGGGAGTACTTCAGTGAGTTGCTAAATGTAAGGAATGAAGAGCCAGCAAACATAGCTGGATATGGTATGGGAGGGAGAAGAAGAGAAGTAGTGGAGGAGGAGGTGGGGATCAGGAGGTCAGAAGTGTGGGAAGCACCAGGAACAGATGGAGTGTGTGGGGAAATGTTGAGGTATGGTGGTGAGATAGTGATAGAATGGGTATGGAAAATGTGCAAACTAGCATGGGAGAAGGGGAGTGCACCCGATGACTGGAAGACTGGCATAATAGTCCCCCTATATAAGGGCAAAGGGGAAAGAGGAGTGTGTGGTAACCACCGAGGAATATGTCTTCTAAGCGTAGTAGGGAAGGTATACAGTAGAGTAGTGATTGAGAGAGTGAGAGTGAGAACGGAGAAATGGATAGACGACGAGCAGGGAGGTTTTAGGAAGGGAAGAGGATGTGTAGATCAGATTTTTACCCTGAATTGTGTTGTGGAGAAGTATCTGGAGAAGAAACAAAAGGTGTATGTTGCCTTTATGGACTTGGAGAAGGCCTATGACAGAGTGGATAGAGAAGGTTTGTGGAAAGTACTTAGAATATACGGAGTAGAGTGCAAGTTGCTGAAAGCAGTGAAGAGCATGTATGAGGGTGCAAAGGCGGCAGTACGTGTGGAGAGTGAGCAGAGCGAGTTCTTTGACCTGAATGTTGGTTTGAAACAGGGGTGTGTGATGTCCCCGTGGTTGTTTACTGTATATACGGATGGAGTTATGAAAGAAATACTATCAAGAGCAGTGGATGTTGGTGTATCGCTGAAAAGGGAGGGAATTGAGTGGAAGCTACCTATACTGCTGTTTGTGAATGATACAGTTCTGATGAGTGATAATGAATGGGATTTGCTGGGTCTGGTAAATGAGTTTGGAATAGTGTGCGAAAAACGGAATTTGAAGGTAAATGCGGGGAAGAGCAAGGTTATGGTCTTCGAAATGGGTGAAGTCACAGACTTCAGTCTATGATCGTCAACTCTTTTAAGTATCTGGGCAGTGTGTTGAGTAAAGATGGGACTATGGATGAAGAAGTGCGGGAGAGGGTACAACAGGGGAAGAGGGTTGTAGGAACGCTAAAAGCAGTAACAAGAAATAGGGTGGTCAGTATGGAAGTGAAGAAGTCCTTGCATGACAGTGTGGTAATCCCGACACTGACTTACGGAAGCGAAGCATGGACGTTGGTTGAGAGACTCAGACCAAGAGTGAGAGCAGTGGAAATGAATTACTTAAGGAGTGCGTGCGGAGTTACATGGAGGGATAGACAGACTAATGAGGAAGTAAGAAGGAGGTGTGGTGTGGAGGTAGATGTGCTGGAAAGTGTGAAAAGGAACAACTTGAGATGGTTCGGCCATATGGAACGTATGGAAAGCGAGAGAATGACTAAGAGGGTGTACGAGAGCGAGGTGGAGGGACAGAGAGGGAGAGGTGGAAGGATGGAGTGAGGAAGTACATGAACGAAGGCGGTGCTGGTTGGGGGGAGGGGCGTCGACTGACTGGGGACAGAGGTGTATGGGGGCGGTTCATTCGTGGCCACCCCTTCGGGGATCACGGCGTCAGGCAATAGATAGATAGATAGATGAAGATATTAACCAGTTACAACAATAAAACAAGTGGAAACAGTGTTTGGCTGGTCAAAATCGCGAAATGAAAGCGAGAGTGAGTGTGAGCCAACCTTCCACTCAAGAAGCTTTGAGAGACACTGGAGGTACCTCTCAATTCTCTTCCTGACTTCTCCCCTAATTCCCACCCTTGGTAACACTGATGACCACGCCCTGCTAGCAACTCGCTAATGTTAGCACGAAAATAGACCACAGAATAAGGGAATAACAGGGAAAATAGGTGATAATTGAAGGAGGGGGGGAGTGGGGAAGGAGGGGATGTGGAGGAGTGATATTTGGCATGGCCCAGGGGCACAAACAAAACAAAAAAGAGGGTTCAATTTTTTTTTTTGGGTGTTTTAAATGGATTTTTTTAGGCCCAGGATCTTAAGAGTCTTCCCGCAGTCGCCCGGGGAAACTCTTAAGAGTCTTCCCGCAGCTCCTGGGTTAAGGGGTTAAGCTATGGGTAGATTGAATTTTATACAATATTCATTACAAAATTTAAAATCATGTAAGACATTTTGCTTGCGACTATATGACAGGCATTGTAACCCGGTGTCGACAGATTTGATTTTTTTTTTTATCCATAACTTATTTATAACTCAGAAACGGTGATAACAAACAGGCTGTGGGCTACTTTCACACACATATATATACAGTCAGGTCTTCATATACACGGTTAATTCGTACCGTGTACGTACCGTTTATATCTATCAAAACCGTGTTTTAGAAACTACAGGCCTTATGGGAATTAACCCGGAAACGGTGAGAACACTCTTAACCCTCCAGCCCCGGCTATTGTGTTCTATAATTTGCCAAAAACCCGGGGTTTTGGCCGAAAAACGTCTACGCCTAGGCTACCGTATGTTTGTTATTTTGACTGCTTCCGCATTCCCGCGCATCCTCAAGCGTAGATGTGTTTCGTACCTGTAGAATGGCGTTAAGTAGAGCTCTCTAAGTCAACTGGTTCAGTTGTGATGATTTTATTGGAGATAACTTTGTGGCAAAAACAGCCACTTTACACTACTTTTCGATACTTAACAATAACATACAGGCACACACGAACAAGCGACGCGCTCCTTCATTTATTAGTGGCCCCTCCATCATTGACGAACATGCCTATTACATAAGGCATCCTCTTCAAACACTAATCCGCCGTAGTTTGAATCTACCGCGCAGAGCATTTAACCCTAGTCTAGCGGGTCCTCTGTGGCCGTTTTGGGCCTTTTCAGGCCATTCTGACTGCTATATCAACCATCAGTATGAAAGGAACTGTATTGCACCAAAAACTAGGTGGAAATCGCTACACAATGACGCCACATACAGCTACGTAGCACTCGTGGAGCACTGACAGTGTTACCTCGAAGATGGAAGTTTAGCTGATTTTGCTACCTTGCTCACTTTTAGCGAACTATTGGTTACACTGTCATCCTCCCGCGCGGTGGGGGAACTGGAGTTAGTGTGGGCCGGGAGGCCACAGATGTCGGACGTATGGATCATTACTATCCCACCCATTTTCACTCGATTTCCACCCTTTTTTCACCCGTTTTTTGCCAGTTTTTTCAACTCGACTTATGTGGTGTGCCGCTTTTTAAGGGTTAAAAACTGAGGAGCCTTCATCATGAGCGCACGCGACCTCACTCATGGCTTCAGTCATTATGAATTGGGTTCTCACTACGAAAAAACTTCGTAAAAAATAAAAATAAAAATAAAATAAGAATAACTATCCAATAAGCTTTCCATCATATCGTGGATGTACTTGTGTGGATCTTTGACCAGACGCTGATTCAGGCGTCATTCTTCCTTCTCTGCTCTGCGCTCAGCCTGCCCGGACGTGTCTCCCCACGCTCCGCTGGTTCCGCATTTGCTGCGTCCCTAGTGAGTTTTTTCTCATTTGTTTACTCCGGGATGTATCGAGTAAGGTTAGGATATGCGTAGCAGGAGTGTCCTGGGCTGGTTGCCCGCAGTGCAGTGTATTTTGGGTCGTGTGTTTGGGGCATCTATTTCGGATGTTCCCTCGTGGTCCTGTTGTGGACTTGTGATCTTTTCACAGTTGAGTTAGCTTGTGATGCAGGCGGCTTTCATTACGCGTTAATTATGCTGCCTTTTATCTTAATGATGAGGTAAGCGTTGCTTACTGACGTTCCCAGCGTATTTTTCTTCACTTAGTGAAGTTTTTTCTGGGTCCCGAGTCAGTCTTCCCTTTGCCGGAAGTATTTGCTACAGTGGTGTGTTGGCGGTGGTTCCTGTTGTTATATTTCCAGTGTTTTTTGTTTATATTTCAACGTTTCTTATGCCGTCTACTTAGGCCTAGCCAGCCGCTCGTAGCTTTGCCACATGTACAAGTGTTATTGTTTATTTTATAAATATGCCCTACTGTGTCATGTGTATCTGGGTTTAGTTGTGTATTGGCTAATTCCACGGACTATGTTTGTTTCCTGGTTTAGTTGTGTATTGGCTAATTCCTCGGATTATTGTGTGGACCTAGGCTAGTCGTGCTTGGCTTTCCTTCGAGTCCGATGTACGTTCAGATGGTTTCTGAACGGGGTGGGTTACCTTCCGGCGGGTTTTTTTTTCTCGGTTTCACCATGAAAAAAACCCGGCCGAGAGCCGTGTTGGGCCACACGTGGTTTCAACACAGGCTTGTGTCCCCGGCGATGAGGTGTCTGTGGCTCTCCAGGACTGCGTCTCTGTGTTGGTGCCTGTTTTCAGGCTCCCTTTGATTCCCGGCGGAGTGGCTGTACCCATCTAACATTGTTCATGCGAACATATGTTATGAAGTTTTTCTACCCGGTTTTACAAACCACAGAAAAAACCTAGCTGTTGTTAAGGGCTTTCCTCCCTGGCGATCTTTTACAAAGAAGTGGGGACAGGAACTTATGGGGTTAACGTTTTGACATCTCACCCGGCGGGTGCACCTTGGTAGGGTGGGATGAACAACTAAGTCATTCAGTTAGTTAACCGATCCATTTTAGTGATACTATATGTATCGCCGCCTTTACACTTACGGCGATCGAAGGTTCAATTAGGGTTAACATCGTTTTTACACCCGGCGGGTGCTCCTGGGAGGAGGAAATAAGGAATTTACAATTCAATTTCGATTAACCACTTAATTGAGAGATACGTTTATGTATCGCCGCCTTCAAACTTACGGCGATCTTTTGTGACAATTCGTTAGAAATCAGATCTCGTATCAGCCTGCCCTGTGTTATTCTGCTAAAATAATTCAAGGGCCGGCGTCTTTGTGGGGGGTTGTTTTTCCAAAAAAAATTGAATCTTGAAACAGTCACCACCAGAAAGACTATAAACGCCATGCTGGTCCGTTATATTATGTCAGAGGGTATTCTTCACTTTCTTAAAAAGATATGTTTAGATATTCTGAACCCCGCCGCGTTGCGAGCTGTGGTCGTTGTGTCATTACATCTCGTTACCCGGTGGGTTATTAACACTTGTGTGCGAACATGTTGGGTTAACCTTATGAGCATTAATTCCTGGAAATTTTCTTTTTTTCCCAGAGCTGGGCTCCGGCGGACCAATACAGACCCGGCAGTAGTTTTCCCCACCAGTCTCTGTCATGGCTACCTTGGCCCCAGTCTTTGCTTTATGCACTACCCCTACCTGTGCCGGTATCCCTATTTTTGCGCACACTCTTTGCATCAAGTGTGTTAAATGTCTAGACCGTTCAAGGGGTCTGTGGGTGATGCGCAACTGTTCCTTTTGCTCCCAATTAAGTGTCAAGGTCCTCCGCGACAATGATAAGACCGCAGCGGTCGCATTAAGAGAGGTTAGGCAACAGATGTCAGCATATACTACGATTGTAGCTCATAAGTCACTTCAATGTGACAACGTCCCCCTTTGGGATAGACTGCTTTTCGAACACCCTCCCCCTAAACGTTCCTCTCGAGTATCTAGTCATAAGCCGGCGGAGACTGGTCAGGGTTCTGTGTCTTCTGCTGCTACTCCGAAACGTCCAAGAGAGCCTACACCCCCGGCGACCGCCTCCTCGTCTCGGGAGAGATCTCGGTCTAGGTCACCTCTCAGACACCAGCCATCTAGTCTTGCCTCTTCACCATCGAGTAAGAAGAGTAAGACGGAAAGTTCCACCAGTGGTCACGGCGATATATCCTCCAAATCAAAGAGTAGTTCACGGTCACACCGTAGCCATAAATCTTCCAAAAAGGATTCCCATAAAAGAAAGACCTCCCTACATTCGCCAGCTTCTAGTGCTTCTCATCGTACCTCTACCCCAGACAGAGTTTGTGTTAGGTCTCAAGGGTCCAGTACGGTGCCTGTACCTAAAGATGATTTACCCATTAACATTTTAACCCTGGAATTGGAGAGTTCAGGGGGATCAGTGATTGAGAGTGTTTCAGACTCCCAAGAGAGTGTAGGCCAAGGCCTCGGTGTTTGGCGATTTTCTCGGCCGGCGTCTGACCACCCACTTCCGAATCAAACTAGTCACACAGTAGCTGACGTCCACAGGGACACGGCGATCCCATCCTCTATTCCTGACTTATCTTGGCAACAAGGTACCCCAGCTTCGGCGGGATCTTCTCAGGAGGAACAGGAGGAGAAAGACGAGGTTTCAATAATTTCGGATATGGAAGGGCAAGAGTCAGGTTCAGGCTTAGACGCCGCGCAGGATATTAATGATTCACCAGTGAGTGCATCATCAAGTCAATTTGTCACTGCACAGGAAATTGATGGGCTACTTAGTCATGCTTTATCTAAAAAATTTGGCCAACAGCAGGAAACTCCCACAGTGGACTTGGGAGCTCCCACGACAAGTTCTACGGTACGGCCTCTGATGACTTCTATTGCTTTAACTAAGATCCCTCACCCTCCCACTCTGTCACCATCAGTGGTTACTAGGCCTGCTACGGCGGCATTGACCACTTCGAATGTAAGGGTTATAACGGATGTCAATCCACCCCCTCTAGACAAGGCGCCTCTCAGAAAGGTAGCTATGCCCTTGCTTTACGGACCAGACGAGTCATGGGTCCTTTTGACCCCCACTAAACCAGAGCTCGCCCAACCTACCTTGTCAGGGGAACTCCCAGTAC
This sequence comes from Paralithodes platypus, assembly GCA_032716605.1. Taxonomy (NCBI): domain Eukaryota; kingdom Metazoa; phylum Arthropoda; class Malacostraca; order Decapoda; family Lithodidae; genus Paralithodes; species Paralithodes platypus. The sequence goes on along the minus strand of CM064500.1, from coordinate 7,398,894 downwards.
TGCGTGAGTGGGTCATCCAGGGCAATAAATCAAAGAAATTAAGGGCCTTGGATACTTTGGGAAATGTACTAGACGTTAATATAAAGGCTATACCTAGTTATTATCACCAAGACTATTTTGTGTATGCTACTAAGCCAGCTTTACCCCCTGCCTCAGCTTCAAAATTGTTTTCAGACTGGTCTAAGCTGGATGGGTTTAATGACATTAAGACTCTGTCAGCTCTCACTCCAGAACTTGATTTACAAACCGTCACAGACGAAGCAGCTAATCCAGTCTTGAAGGTGGGGCAGTTGGGTCCAGGACCTTGGGTGGATTGGGAGACAGAGGCTCAAAACTTTGCAACCACAATTACTTCCAAAATTTCCCACCAGATCCCTCAAGATACTCATTCGTGGTTGTTGTTGTTGTGTTGTTCCCTAAGCTGCCTGGCCGAACAGCCCCGAGTCCCTGAGGAAGGCCATGGCCATGATCGGGCTTTCCCACAGAGCTCTCATTGAGTGTAGGTTGTGTTGTTGGCGTAAGTGGTTGTGTGAAATGCAGTCTTCTATGATGTGTTTAATGGTATGGGGTGTTGTGTTACATCCCGGGCAGGCGTCGACAACGGAGTCATCCAGTCTCTTCTGATAGCTCAGGAGAGCTGGATGGTGTCCGCATCTCAGCCTGGCCAGGTGGACTCTGTCCTCGCGAGGGAGGGAGGATTCGGAAGGATGGATTTCGGGAGGTCGTGCATGCAGCTGCGTGTTGTCTGTGAGTGAGTGGATGGATTGGCGAGAGATATGAGTATGGATGTGCTTCTGGAAGTTGGTTCGGGGTGGGCAGGGAGGGAGAGAGGCAAATAACTGTGTGTGATACCGTGTGCTGGGTGTTGTTTTGATATTTCTTGGTGTCTGTGGGTGTGTTGCCATGTAGTTTAGTGGGTGGTCTTGGTTCGTGGAGGCTGCTGCCAGGAATTGAGTGCCTCTCATGTCCAGATGGTCTTTGACTTTGAGGATTTTGGTTTCTTGATGTAGATGATCTGTGGGTGCAGTAGCTGTGCAGCCTGTAATGATCTTCAGGGCTTTGTTTTGGATAGTCTGTAAGGTCTTATGATGTGTTTCAGCTAGGTTAGAAGCCCAGGCTGGGCTTGCGTATTCCATTACTGATCTTATGTATTGTTTATATACTGTGGTGGTAGTTTCTTTGTTGTGTCCAAATTTTGTGTGAGCAAGTGACCTGAGGGCGTTAAGTCTGGGTGTCAGTTTCTTTTTAATGTTTGTGGTGTGCTGTTTGAATGTCATATGAGTATCATATGTTACTCCTAGGATTTTGGGTGTGTGTGTATGTGTTAGGGGTGTGTTGTTTATGGTGAGTTGAGGGATGTATTCGTGTTCACCTGTCCAGCTTGTGAGCAGGGTTGCGGTGGATTTGGCTGGGGCTAGATTCAGTCTGTTTGTAGTGCACCAGCCATGTAGTGTGTTGAGATAGGGTTGAAGGAGATCTGTTGGTCTTCTTGGGTCATGGTGTGTGCATGTGAGTGTTATGTCATCTGCATAGGAGGCTAAGTTTATTTGGGGAGTATTGGGTGTAGTTATATCGTGCATGTACAGATTGAAGAGTGCGGACGATAGGACGGATCCCTGTGGGACTCCGTTTGGAAAGTTTCTGATTTTAGATGACTGACCGGCAAAAGATACGTGTGCACATCTGCCTGCTAGGAAGTTGGCCAGCCACCTTTTTGTGTTGTTGTGCATGTTTGTGTTGTAGATTTTGTTTGTTAGGTTGTGGCGGGGGATGGCATCGAAGGCTTTACTAATGTCGAGTGTGGCTAATAGTGATCTGTGTGGTGGTCTAGCTGAGTTGATGCCGTCAAAAGCTCTTTGTGTAAGGTCTGTGAGAAGAGTGTTTGTGGAGTGCAGTGGCCTAAAGCCATGTTGTGTTGGAGCTAGGGGTAGGTCGGGTGTAATTAGTTGTAATACTAGGCGTTCCATGACTTTGGAGGGGGAGCAAAGGAGTGTGATGGGGCGGTGCGAGGAGGGTAGCATGGGGTCTTTGTTGGGTTTGGGGAATGTGATGATGATACCATGCTTCCAAATGTCTGGTATTGTGTTGTGTGAATAGCTGTAGTTTGATATGTTAGTGAGTGTTTGTATGCCTTGTGGTCCCAGGTGTCTGAGGTGTATGTTGCTTATGTTGTCTAGGCCACAGGCGGGTGAGTGCTTGAGATTGTTGATGATATGCTTTGTCTGGTGATTGGTGAAGGGTGTATAGTCAGGGTCTGTGGGGAATTGTCTCTTACGCGGGATGACACGTCGGTCGTCTTTGTGAGGTTTTAGGTGGCTGACATGTGAGAAGTGATTGATGAGAGTGTTTGCTTGTTGTTTACATGAAGGAGTAGAGTCTGTTGTTGTGATTGCAGCATGTGATTGTGTTGTGTTGCTGTTGGAAAGTGTGATGCTGTTTAGTGTTTTGTAGAGTTTTTTGGGGTTTGTTTTGTGATCAAGTGTTTGTAGGAAGTTATTCCAATTTAGTTTTTGTTGTTTTGGGTGTTGAGTGCTTGAATTTGGTGTGTGATGTCTTGTGTGTGGGGTGCTGGGGAGTGTTTCAGTGTGTCGCGTTGTCTGATGAGGTTTTGAATTTCTGGTGTGAAGTTGGGGTTGTGTCTTTTTCTGTTACCTCTTGGAATGTGTTTCTTGTCAGCATTTTGGATAGTTTTATTGAGTATGTGTACAGCATTGTTGATGTTAGTGATGGGTGTACTGTTTAGAGTTGTGAAGTGTTGTTCTGTCTCATTTGTAAATGCTTCCCAGTTAGCTCTTTTATAATTGGTGTATGTGTGTTTGTGGCTAGCTGGGGTGAGTCTGGTTTTGGTGGTGATAATGATCGGGAGGTGGTCAGAGCCTAAGGTTCTGACCACCCTCCAGGATGTTGTGGGGGCGAGTTCTGGGGAGCAAAAGGTGATGTCTGGAGATGATGGGTTATAGAGGGCTTGGTGAGGAATATGGGTATGTTGATGGATGTCGTTAAGGATGATGAGGTTATCTGTTTGGTTTTGTAGTACCAGCCCTCTGTCTGTGTCGGGGTTGTCGACAAACCAGGCCGACGTCTTGGCGTTGAAGTCACCACCCAGGATGATGTGTGGGGTGTTTGTGATGTGTTGTAAGTGTGGTCTGTATTCATTTGGTACTGTAGGGGATGTTTGGGGAGGGATGTATGTGTTTATGATGGTTATGTTGGATTTGTTGCCAGTGCGTATTTTAATTGATTGTATTTCTGTTGTGTTATCATTTGGGGGGAGGAGGGATTTGGTTTGTACACTGGTTACTATGTATGATATTTCATTGTGTACCAGGGTGATGAGTCCACCGCCCCCGCCGACAGCCCGGTCTTGTCTGATGGTGGTGAAATTATGAAATGTGGGTGTTTTTTGTGATGTGCGGAGTTTTGTTTCTTGTAAGATGGCAATGTGTATGTTGTGTTGTTTGATGAAGTGTGAGAGTTCGTGTTTCTTTGTGTTAATGCCATCTATGTTCAATTGGAGAATGTTAATGTTATGTGCACGATGTATGTTGGGTGCTGCTGCACGAGGATGGGGTGGGGGTGAGGGAGGGGCTGGAGGTTGGGATGGGTGAGGTGGGGGTGGGGATTGGGGAGCAGGAGATGGGGGTTGGAATGGATTAGGATGGGGTGTGGTGTGTTGAGTTGAGGATGTGGATGGTATGGGAAGTTTAGGTGGGTTAGGGAGGAGAGGTGGACGGGTTTTAGGGGGGGGAGTGGATGATATGGGAAGGCTAGGTGGGTTGGGGAGGAGAGGTGGACGGGTTTTAGGCGAGGGATTTGACTGGGAGAAGGAGGGGCATGAGGAACAGGTCCAAGTGTTCGTGTAGTGTTTCTTGGAGGCAAGTGTTGTACAGGTGAAGTGGGTCCAGTTCCTGCATGAATTGCAGAGAACTGAACCCTTAGTGTGGCGACTCGAAGTGATGGGTTTTGAGCAAGTTGGACATATGTATGTGTACGTGGGTCCTGGGTTGCTCTCAATGTCTCCGGCTAGAAGAAGTCTTCGAGAAATGACAGCCGGAGAGTCATTTCTCGGTGTAGGAAAAACTGTGTGATGTGTGTGTGGTGTGAGAGGTGTGGAAATTCCCGGCGCGACCGAAGCCACTCCAAGGACCCGTGCCCCCAGGGGGGGGGCAGGGGATAGTTGTGACGGTTTGGCTCCCGAAACTGCTCCCCGCGGCCGGCATCCGGTTGTCCTCCACTGGTCGATTGATCTTGTCTCCGGCCGCGGAGGGTCGGCAGCCATCCGCGGTTGGCAGCTCCGGGAGGTGGTCCCACGGCGTAGACGCCGCCACATCAGGACCGTTCGTGGTTCTCCATGCCAGTGTGTTCTGCCGGCGGAGTCCCTTCAGCTTTGTTTTCTTTCTTAGCTGCCCCTAAAATTAATCTTTGTGAGCTAAAAGACCCTTTCACTACCCCTACCCCAACTCACCTAGACCGAGAATTTAGGCTAAGGGGGAAAGCTTTTCGCCTGTTCTCTCAATACATAGTGTCTCAACAGGTAGCAAAGTCTTTGCTCCGGTCCACTCAGGCAATCGCAGACGCGGATGCCAGACGATCGGTTGAATTGTCCCGGCGACTGCTTCTTCAGTCGTCGATCCAATCTCTGGGTGACATCCGCACCGCCTTGCTTGAGGCGGTACGAGCGAGACAAGACCTCAGAATGTCTTTAGTCCGCAAACTGCCTGATCGCATTGCGAATCAGGTGGTCATGTCACCAGTGCTTACTCCCTCTTTAATGTCCCCTGACATGTGGCGAACGGTGTTTAATATGGCGCAGGCCTTTAAACACAGTCCCACCCCTTCTAAGAAACCTGCCTTTAACTTCCCCAAACCCAGGCCAGCCGCTAAAGCTCAGCCGGGGGGATCTAAGCCCTTTCTTCCACCTAAGTCCTCCCCCTCCCCTCAAGGTCAGTACAGGCATAGACAGAGTAGGTTTTCAGGTCAGAGAGGACGCGGCCATAATAAGCCAGGTCAGGGCCCGTCTTCGGCCAACACCAGCCAGCCGGCGAAGCGTCCAGCACCACCAACCCCACCATCAAAAAACTAAAGTCTCTCTCACTCCTGGTGCCAACCTTAAGGCCGGCGGATCCGAGGGTAGTACAGCCGGCGAACCCTTGTCTGCTAACTGGGTCGTTCCGAACGTGTCACCAAGCATGGCCGTTAAACACTTGGGCACGGATGGTGGCACGCAAAGGCATCACTTGGCAGTGGCTCCGGCGACCTCGCTTACGTCAGCCGACAACGGCGAATTTTGTTTCTTTAGAGGTGGAGTCACTGGTCCAGGAAATGATTGCCAAGAATGTCATCATCCCGGTCCCCCCAAATTACCCTGTATTCACGTCCAAGCTATTTTTGGTTCCCAAAAGGGACAGTGTTCAGATGAGACCGGTCGTAGACCTGTCTTATCTGAACCTTCACATTCACAACGAGTCTTTCCGAATGTTAACAGTACACCAAATCAGGCTAACACTTCCGCCGGGAGGTTGGATGTGTTCCCTAGACCTGACAGACGCCTATTGGCACGTATTGGTCAACAAAAGATTTCAAAGGTTTTTGGCCTTACGGATCAGGCACCAAAATTTTGTTTTTCAACGGATGCCATTCGGTTTGAACCTGGCACCTCGATTATTCACAAAATTAGTCCGGCAAGCCCTGATGCCGTTGTTAAAACAAGGAATCAGAGTGTTGTGGTACCTAGACGACTGGCTGGTGGTGGCAGAGACACAACAATTATGCATCAAACATGTCGACATCATTTTAAATCATGTCAAAACTCTAGGGTTCAAGGTAAATCTGGTAAAGTCAAACCTTGTTCCCTCACGAGTAATTCAGAGGATAGGGCTGGTCTGGGACACGGCCGCTCTCACTCTGAGTCAGAGTGTGGACAATCGCAACAGGTTTCGCAGGAAACTGTTCATGTTTCTTCACAGTCTGACTACGACGCGGAGGGTCTGGGAGTCTCTGGTCGGCTCTCTCAACTGGATTCAACTAACTGTTATGTTGGGCCGGTTGAAAGTAAAACGTTTATTATTGGAAGGCAACAAATATTTCCCACTCTTACCGGCGGGAAAATTATGGCCCATCCCGAAATTAATCCACACCTTACTAGCGGTCTGGGCGAAGAGGGAAATGTTGCACTCAATAATGTCATGGACCTCTCCTCCACCAACGGTATGGGTAGACATGGATGCGTCAGGCACAATAGGTTGGGGATTTCAGTCAAATCAGGGGCACCAGGGTCAGGGGCTTTGGTCCCACTTAGAAATCTCTCACATCAATGTCAAAGAATTACTAGTCCCCTTGTATTTCCTTCAGGCTCACGGCCCTGTGTTACGGGGCAAGTCGGTGGCCTTCAGAATGGACAATCTGAACGCAGTTCACTGTATTCAGAAACAGGGGTCAACGAGGTCAAGGAGGTTGCTAAACGTGTCGGAAGAGATTTTTACTCTAGCCAACAAACTAGACATTTATCTTCACGCATCTTATCTCCCAGGCGTAGCAAACGTCTGGGCAGACGCTCTGTCCCGGAGACAGAGCACGACAGTAGAATGGGAGCTCAAGCAACCCATTTTCAACCTAATGATTGCAGAGCTCTCCCATCCACAAGTGGATCTGTTTGCGTCCGAGGAGACTCACAAACTCCCTCTATACCTCACCCGCCAGACGAAAACGCCGGCAGGGGGGCCAGACGCCCTAGTGACAGACTGGAACAGATGGAGCTCCATCTATCTGTTTCCGCCGCCAGATGCGTCACTAATGTGCCACGTAGTGAACAAACTACGAGATTATCGAGGCTTAGTCTCACTAATCGCGCCCCTGTGACCGGCGCAGTTGTGGTACCAGCAATTGAAGACGTGGTGCCCGCACCCGGTGTCGCTCCCGGTCGGGTATTTCCACTTAGACACGATTGGCAACCTAGCGACCTCGCTGACTTTTGCATTATGGACATTCAGGAGGCCAAGTGGCTAGCACCATACGGTAGAGATGTGACCAATAAATTATTAAATCAATATACTCAGTCTACGAAACGACAGTATCACTCACATTGGCAAGCCTTTACTTCTTGGATCATTAGAACAGAACAGACTGTGCCATCAGTAGCTTTAGTTTTTAATTATTTAAATTATCTGTTTGAGCAGAAACATTTATCTGTGGTAACGTTAAAAAATCACTTAACTTCAATTAGAGTGCCCTTTTTAGACCTTACAGGTCTCTCCATACCGGTGGCGGAGAAAACAGGTTTTATGAGAGCTTGTTTTAAACTCCGCCCACCTCCCCGTCAGCTCATGCCTACTTGGTCTCTGGACAAAGCTTTGTCTTTACTTCACTCTCGTCTGTACCAAAATACTGCAGATTTTGCATTACTCTTAAAAAAGGCTGTATTCCTTTTGGCTTTGGCCACCGGGAACAGAGTGTCTGAGCTGGCGGCGATGAGCAACACACCTAATTGCCTTAGGTTTGGTAGACTTAATGAATGTATTTACATTGCACCTTCCCCGGGATTTGTAGCCAAGAATGAGCACAGTGCACACGTGTTTTCTGAGTTCACGGTGCCGGCGTTAAAAAGGGGAAAGGTGCATCATAATCTATGTCCAGTACAAGCTCTAACCAAATATTTGAGAGTAGCTCCTCTAAACCCCCAAGGTGCTTTATGGGTAGCGAGTACGGGTAAACGCTTACTGAAACGGCGATTAGCTTCTCTTTTGGTCGAAGTCATTAAAGAGAGTAATCCCGGCGTTGTGGGTCGGGCCCACGATTTACGCAAATGGGCAGCCTCTTTACGTTTCCTGAAGAATTTTTCAGTAGAAGATATTGCGTCCACTCAGTTGTGGGCGTCTAATCATACGTTTTTGACTAGATACTTGTCAGTTGCTCTAGATAAACCTTCCTTACCATGTATAGCTTTAAGGCAGAGGGTCTAGGTGGCCCTGCAGTCACTTTTGTTTACTTTCAAGAAAAGGGGGGGGGGGGGGGTGCAGTCAGTTGACATAGGACACCCTAGACCCCGCCGGAGTGTGAGAGCTGTGATACAATTTATGGTTAATGTGATATGAAAATTTCTCGGCGAGAAATTGTGCTAGTACAATGTTAGTACAAAACAACGGGGTTGTTATAGTAGTTTTAGCTGCGAAAGCAATTTAATATTAAACAGTGAAGATCTTTTGCAATTTATCTCCACGATTATTTTGGGGTTTATTATGTGCACATGTAAACTGATAACTTGTTATTTTTGTCACCACTCGTTGAGTGGGGTGCCTTTGTAACTACAGATCTGTTCACAGAATCTTCAGAGTTACCCTTTTTTGTCAAGCAGGCTTCTTTGAAGCACGCACCTGCCTGAACCCCTTTCTTGTATATATACGGGCTACGCCTTATTAAATATATTTTCAAAGTAAGAATACTATGTGGTTGTTTGATTATCTGCTTTTCTAGAGTTATGATATTATTACGAATGTCCCCCTCCAGTCTTAGAAATCAGGCATGTTCGTCAATGATGGAGGGGCCACTAATAAATTATAGGTTTGACTCCTGTAAGGAGATAAAGAAAACCTAATATTTAGTAGTGGCCCCGTAATCATTGACGACTGGGGCCCTCCCGACCATCCCCTTCCCATTCGTTGATGTATTAAGGATTTTGGTTTACTTGATATGTCAGTGAAGGAAGAATGACGCCTGAATCAGCGTCTGGTCAAAGATCCACACAAGTACATCCACGATATGATGGAAAGCTTATTGGATAGTTATTCTTATTTTCTTTTTGTTTTTATTTTTTACGAAGTTTTTTCGTAGTGAGAACCCAATTCATAATGACTGAAGCCATGAGTGAGGTCGCGTGCGCTCATGATGAAGGCTCCTCAGTTTTTAAATGCTCTGCGCGGTAGATTCAAACTACGGCGGATTAGTGTTTGAAGAGGATGCCTTATGTAATAGGCATGTTCGTCAATGATTACGGGGCCACTACTAAATATTAGGTTTTCTTTATCTCCTTACAGGAGTCAAACCTATATTGTGGTCGGAGATGCGCGGCGTCGGTCCAGCCGGCTGTTGTTTACATGCGTCGGACGGACGCCTCGCACACCAAGCTTACAGGCTTTCAAGCTGCCGGAGCCTCAGAGCCCTACCGGGTAGCGCGGGGTGTGTTTTTTATGGAGGCCTCAGAGCCCAACCGGGTCTGGAGGGTTAAGGGGACCGGCCGCTTTTTAATAGGGGGTGTCACTGAACTTCGTTTGATTTCAATGAGATTTCGCACACGTATAGAGGATGATGTAACAAGGATTTTTTTGTTAATTGTTTTTTTATTCTCGGTCAATTAGTTCCTGAATTAGGGTGGAAATTAGCTCGAAAATTTACCAAAATTCAGAAATAGAATAATTCGAAACCCAAGCACTGCATAATATTTTCAGAGGGATCAGACAACTCAGGACAGGTGGTTTTACAACTCTATTTTCCTACTTTTTTTTGTTTTTATCTAATTGCGGAATTAGGTGACTTGGAAATTAGGTAATGATTTTGTACTCGGTGGTTAGCTACTATTCCAAGGGGCTGTGTCTCAAATTAAAAAATAGGAGACAATAACTTTATAGAGCATTTCACGTGCTTTCCAATGGTATATCAAACATTCCTAGAGGCCCAATAATACATTAATTATTAGATCCCAAAGTACTGTACGACAAAACAGGTGTTGAGAAAACGTGAAAGTCTAAGGTAATTGGGTGAACATTTTTAACCTTTTTATTTTTGGCTTACAATATTTTACGCAGGAAGACGGCAGAGTAGAAGATACAGCTGTTGGGAGGTTGTAGAATATGTTACGCTCTTTCCATTTATATATGTATGATCCTCATACGACCAGTAGTTACTGAGCCTGTCAATTTCAAAGTTCGCTATATAACGTTTTTAGAAATACAGGAAAATTATAAAAAAAACAATTTCCAATAAGTTTTCACTAATAAAATTTCACTGGCTTATGAAGGGATGTTGAATAAACACATTTTAACACCTAATGGTATTATCAGGATTTCGAGCTTTTTAACCCGTACAGCCCCAGCGACGCGTCTGACGCGTCGGCGATGTATGTAACGCACAGCCCCAGCGACGCGTCTGACGAGTCACCCTAATTGCTCCGACCGTAACCTCAGGTGTAGCCACTCGAGAGGGCTCAGATTTGTATGGGAACTGTGTACGTAATCCACGCAACCGTGCCGATGGTTGAAAACTCTCAAAGTCCACGTGCGTGCGCGTGAGCGCGCAATAACCTGGTTTTTTGGGGGTAATTGCCTTCAATTTTTTACTCTTGTAAAATACGTTTTCGGGGGCTCTGTAGGACCATTCTTTAAGCTTTTTGAGCAGTTTTTCATGGTTTTTCCTTCATTCCTAACCCATTCGCTATTGTTTCTGGAATAAAACAAAAAAATTGAAAACCGGCCGGGTTCTGGTGAACAAACATTACAAAACTAGCCGGGGCTCCACGGGTTAAGCCTAAAAAGCGGCCGGTCCCCTTAAGAGGTTTTGGTGGGCAAGGGCGAGGAACCTCTTAAGAGGTAGGGCATAACAACAACAAAATTAAAAGGCCCCAGTATCACTTAAAACAAATGAAATGGTAATTAAGTAAGATAAATCCCCTCCATACCTTCTATCACTCCTCCACATCTGTCAAAATACCCTCCTTCCCCCCTTTCCCCCCCCCCTTCAATTATCACTTATTTTCCCTGTTATTCCCTTATTCATTGGTATAATGTTTGTGTCAACATCTCCAAGCCGGTTCTATGGTGGTGTCATGTGACTAGCGAGTGTGTTGCGTAAGGAAGAGTGTGGGTGAGTAAGTCAGTCAGGCTTCAGGCCTCGCGAGGGGAGGGTCTGCCTCGCTCTGCTCCATGAATGGACCGGCTCGCAATAATTCGCTATTTTGACCATCCAAACACTATTCCCACTTGTTTTATTGGTGTTACATGTTACTATCTTCATATTAATCATAAAATAGGTGCACATGAATAAGTAATAACGATATTTATCGTAAAATTACGATTTTAGGTGGGAATGGGGCCTAATTTATTAGTGGCCCCTCCATCATTGACGAACATGCCTATTACATAAGGCATCCTCTTCAAACACTAATCCGCCGTAGTTTGAATCTACCGCGCAGAGCATTTAAAAAACTGAGGAGCCTTCATCATGAGCGCACGCGACCTCACTCATGGCTTCAGTCATTATGAATTGGGTTCTCACTACGAAAAAACTTCGTAAAAAATAAAAAGAAAAAGAAAATAAGAATAACTATCTAATAAGCTTTCCATCATATCGTGGATGTACTTGTGTGGATCTTTGACCAGACGCTGATTCAGGCGTCATTCTTCCTTCTCTGCTCTGCGCTCAGCCTGCCCGGACGTGTCTCCCCACGCTCCGCTGGTTCCGCATTTGCTGCGTCCCTAGTGAGTTTTTTCTCATTTGTTTACTCCGGGATGTATCGAGTAAGGTTAGGATATGCGTAGCAGGAGTGTCCTGGGCTGGTTGCCCGCAGTGCAGTGTATTTTGGGTCGTGTGTTTGGGGCATCTATTTCGGATGTACCCTCGTGGTCCTGTTGTGGACTTGTGATCTTTTCACAGTTGAGTTAGCTTGTGTTGCAGGCGGCTTTCATTACGCGTTAAATATTGCTGCCTTTTATCTTTCTGATGAGGTAAGCATTGCTTACTGACGTTCCCAGCGTATTTTTCTTCACTTAGTGAAGTTTTTTCTGGGTCCCGAGTCAGTCTTCCCTTTGCCGGAAGTATTTGCTACAGTGGTGTGTTGGCGGTGGTTCCTGTTGTTATATTTCCAGTGTGTTTGTGTATATTTCAACATTTCTTATGCCGTCTACTTAGGCCTAGCCAGCCGCTCGTAGCTTTGCCACATGTACAAGTGTTATTGTTTATTTTTATAAATATGCCCTACTGTGTCATGTGTATCCGGGTTTAGTTGTGTATTGGCTAATTCCACGGACTATGTTTGTTTCCTGGTTTAGTTGTGTATTGGCTAATTCCACGGATTATTGTGTGGACTTAGGCTAGTCGTGCTTGGCTTTCCTTCGTGTCGGTTGTATGTTCAGATGGTTTCTGTACGGGGTGGGTTACCTTCCGGCGGGTTTTTTCTCGGTTTCACCATGAAAAAAACCCGGCCGAGAGCCGTGTTGGGCCACACGTGGTTTCAACACAGGCTTGTGTCCCCGGCGATGAGGTGTCTGTGGCTCTCCAGGACTGCGTCTCTGTGTTGGTGCCTGTTTTCAGGCTCCCTTTGATTCCCGGCGGAGTGGCTGTACCCATCTAACATTGTTCAGGCGAACATATGTTATGAAGTTTTTCTACCCAGTTTTACAAACCACAGAAAAAACCTAGCTGTTGTTAAGGGCTTTCCTCCCCGGCGATCTTTTACAAAGAAGTGGGGACAGGAACTTATGGGGTTAACGTTTTGACATCTCACCCGGCGGGTGTACCTTGGTAGGGTGGGATGAACAACTAAGTCATTCAGTTAGTTAACCGATCCATTTTAGTGATACTATATGTATCGCCGCCTTTACACTTACGGCGATTGAAGGTTCAATTAGGGTTAACATAGTTTTTTACACCGGGTGCTCCTGGGTGGAGGAAATAAGGAATTTACAATTCAATTTCGATTTAACCACTTAATTTAGTGATACATTTAGGTATCGCCGCCTTCAAACTTACGGCGAACTTTTTGTGACAATTCGTTAGAAATCAGATCTCGTATCAGCCTGCCCTGTGTTATTCTACTAAAATAATTCAAGGGCCGGCGTCTTTGTGGGGGGTTGTTTTTTGTTCCAAAATTGAATCTTGAGACAGTCACCACCAGAAAGACTATAAACGCCATGCTGGTCCGTTATATTATGTCAGAGGGTATTCTTCACTTTCTTAAAAAGATATGTTTAGATATTCTGAGCCCCGCCGCGTAGCGAGCTGTGATCGTTGTGTCATTACATCTCGTTACCCGGTGGGTTATTAACGGTCTAGACCGTTCAAGGGGTCTGTGGGTGATGCGCAACTGTTCCTTTTGCTCTCAATTAGCTGTCAAGGTCCTCCGCGACAATGATAAGACCGCAGCGGTCGCATTAAGAGAGGTTAGGCAACAGATGTCAGCATACACTACAATTGTAGCTCATAAGTCACTTCAATGTGACAACGTCCCTCTTTGGGATAGACTGCTTTTCGAACACCCTCCCCCTAAACGTTCCTCTCGAGTAACTAGTCATAAGCCAGCGGAGACTGGTCAGGGTTCTGTGTCTTCTGCTGCTACTCCGAAACGTCCAAGAGAGCCTACACCCCCGGCGACCGCCTCCTCGTCTCGGGAGAGATCTCGGTCTAGGTCACCTCTCAGACGCCAGCCATCTAGTCTTGCCTCTTCACCATCGAGTAAGAAGAGTAGGACGGAAAGTTCCACCAGTGGTCACGGCGATGAATCCTCCAAATCAAAGAGTAGTTCACGGTCACACCGTAGCCATAAATCTTCCAAAAAGGATTCCCATAAACGAAAGACCTCCCTACATTCGCGAGCTTCTAGTGTTTCTCATCGTACCTCTACCCCAGACAGAGTTTGTGTTAGGTCTCAAGGGTCCAGTACGGTGCCTGTACCTAAAGAGGATTTACCCATTAATATTTTAACCCTGGAATTGGAGAGTTCAGGGGAATCAGTGATTGAGAGTGTTTCAGACTCCCAAGAGAGTGTAGGCCAGGGCCTCGGTGTTTGGCGATTTTCTCGGCCGGGGTCTGACCACCCACTTCCGACTCAAACTAGTCACACAGTAGCTGACGTCCACAGGGACTCGGCGATCCCATCCTCTATTCCTGACTTATCTTGGCAGCAAGGTACCCCAGCTTCGGCGGGATCTTCTCAGGAGGAACAGGAGGAGAAAGACGAGGTTTCAATAATTTCGGAGATGGAAGGGCAAGAGTCAGGTTCAGGCTTAGACGCCGCGCAGGATATTAATGATTCACCAGTAAGTACATCATCAACTCAATTTGTCACTGCGCAGGAAATTGATGGGCTACTTAGTCATGCTTTATCTAAATTTTTTGGCCAACAACAGGAAACTCCCACAGTGGACTTGGGGGCTCCCACGACAAGTTCTACGGTACGGCCTCTGATGACCTCTGTTGCTTTATCTAAGATCCCTCACCCTCCCACTCTGTCACCATCAGTGGTTACTAGGCCTGCTACGGCGGCATTGACCACTTCGAATGTAAGGGTTATAACGGATGTCAATCCACCCCCTCTAGACAAGGCGCCTCTCAGAAAGGTAGCTATGCCCTTGCTTTACGGACCAGACGAGTCATGGGTCCTTTTGACCCCCACTAAACCAGAGCTCGCCCAACCTACCTTGTCAGGGGAACTCCCAGTACCGCGTGAGTGGGTCATCCAGGGCAATAAATCAAAGAAATTAAGGGCCTTGGATACTTTGGGAAATGTACTAGACGTTAATATAAAGGCTATACCTAGTTATTATCACCAAGACTATTTTGTGTATGCTACTAAGCCAGCTTTACCCCCTGCCTCAGCTTCAAAATTGTTTTCAGACTGGTCTAAGCTGGATGGGTTTAATGACATAAAGACTGTGTCAGCTCTCACTCCAGAACTTGATTTACAAACCGTCACAGACGAAGCAGCTAATCCAGTCTTGAAGGTGGGGCAGTTGGGTCCAGGACCTTGGGTGGATTGGGAGACAGAGGCTCAAAACTTTGCAACCACATTTACTTCCAAAACTTCCCACCAGATCCCTCAAGATACTCATTCGTGGTTCTCCATGCCAGTATGTTCTGCCGGCGGAGTCCCGTCAGCTTTGTTTTCTTTCTTAGCTGCCCCTAAAATTAATCTTTGTGAGCTAAAAGACCCTTTCACTACCCCTACCCCAACTCACCTAGACCGAGAATTTAGGCTAAGGGGGAAAGCTTTTCGCCTGTTCTCTCAATACATAGTGTCTCAACAGGTAGCAAAGTCTTTGCTTCGGTCCACTCAGGCAATCGCAGACGCGGATGCCAGAAGATCGGTTGAATTATCCCGGCGACTGCTTCTCCAGTCGTCAATCCAATCTCTGGGTGACATACGCACCGCCTTGCTTGAGGCGGTACGAGCAAGACAAGATCTCAGAATGTCTTTAGTTCGCAAACTGCCTGATCGCATTGCGAATCAGGTGGTCATGTCACCAGTGCTTACTCCCTCTTTAATGTCCCCTGAAGTGTGGCGAACGGTGTTTAATATGGCGCAGGCCTTTAAACACAGTCCCACCCCTTCTAAGAAACCTGCCTTTAACTTCCCCAAACCCAGGCCAACCGCTAAAGCTCAGCCGGGGGGATCTAAGCCCTTTCTTCCACCTAAGTCCTCCCCCCAAGGTCAGTACAGGCATAGACAGAGTAGGTTTTCAGGTCAGAGAGGACGCGGCCATAATAAGCCAGGTCAGGGCCCGTCTTCGGCCAACACCAGCCAGCCGGCGAAGCGTCCAGCACCACCAACCCCACCATCAAAAAACTAAAGTCTCTCTCACTCCCGGTGCCAACCTTAAGGCCGGCGGACCCGAGGGTAGTACAGCCGGCGAACCCTTGTCTGCTAACTGGGTCGTTCCGAACGTGTCACCAAGCATGGCCGTTAAACACTTGGGCACGGATGGTGGCACGCAAAGGCATCACTTGGCAGTGGCTCCGGCGACCTCGCTTACGTCAGCCGACAACGGCAAATTTTGTTTCTTTAGAGGTGGAGTCACTGGTCCAGGAAATGATTGCCAAGAATGTCATCATCCCGGTCCCCCCAAATTACCCTGTATTCACGTCCAAGCTATTTTTGGTTCCCAAAAGGGACAGTGTTCAGATGAGACCGGTCGTAGACCTGTCTTATCTGAACCTTCACATTCACAACGAGTCTTTCCGAATGTTAACAGTACACCAAATCAGGCTAACACTTCCGCCGGGAGGTTGGATGTGTTCACTAGACCTGACAGACGCCTATTGGCACGTATCGGTCAACAAAAGATTTCAAAGGTTTTTGGCCTTACGGATCAGGCACCAAAATTTTGTTTTTCAAAGGATGCCATTCGATTTGAACCTGGCACCTCGATTATTCACGAAATTAGTCCGGCAAGCCCTGATGCCGTTGTTAAAACAAGGAATCAGAGTGTTGTGGTACCTAGACGACTGGCTGGTGGTGGCAGAGACACAACAATTATGCATCAAACATGTCAACATCATTTTAAATCATGTCAAAACTCTAGGGTTCAAGGTAAATCTGGTAAAGTCAAACCTTGTTCCCTCACGAGTAATTCAGTGGATAGGGCTGGTCTGGGACACGGCCGCTCTCACTCTGAGTCAGAGTGTGGACAATCGCAACAGGTTTCGCAGGAAACTGTTCATGTTTCTTCACAGTCTGACTACGACGCGGAGGGTCTGGGAGTCTCTGGTCGGCTCTCTCAACTGGATTCAACTAACTGTTATGTTGGGCCGGTTGAAAGTAAAACGTTTAATATTGGAAGGCAAGAAATATTTCCCACTCTTACCGGCGGGAAAATTATGGCCCATCCCGAAATTAATCCACACCTTACTAGCGGTCTGGGCGAAGAGGGAAACGTTGCACTCAATAATGTCATGGACCTCTCCTCCACCAACGGTATGGGTAGACACGGATGCGTCAGGCACAATAGGGTGGGGATTTCAGTCAAATCAAGGGCACCAGGGTCAGGGGCTTTGGTCCCACTTAGAAATCTCTCACATCAATGTCAAAGAATTACTAGTCCCCTTGTATTTCCTTCAGGCTCACGGCCCTGCGTTACGGGGCAAGTCGGTGGCCTTCAGAATGGACAATCTGAACGCAGTTCACTGTATTCAGAAACAGGGATCAAGGAGGTTGCTAAACGTGTCGAAGAGATTTTTACTCTAGCCAACAGACTAGACATTTATCTTCACGCTTCTTATCTCCCAGGCGTAGCGAACGTCTGGGCAGACGCTCTGTCCCGGAGACAGAGCACGACAGTAGAATGGGAGCTCAAGCAACCCATTTTCAACCTAATGATTGCAGAGCTCTCCCATCCACAAGTGGATCTGTTTGCGTCCGAGGAGACTCACAAACTCCCTCTATACCTCACCCGCCGGACGAAAACGCCGGCAGGGGGGCCAGACGCCCTAGTGACAGACTGGAACAGATGGAGCTCCATCTATCTGTTTCCACCGCCAGATGCGTCACTAATGTGCCACGTAGTGAACAAACTACGAGATTATCGAGGCTTAGTCTCACTAATCGCGCCCCTGTGGCCGGCACAGTTGTGGTACCAGCAATTGAAGACGTGGTGCCCGCACCCGGTGTCGCTCCCGGTCGGGTATTTCCACTTAGACACGATTGGCAACCTAGCGACCTCGCTGACTTTTGCATTATGGACATTCAGGAGGCCAAGTGGCTAGCACCATACGGTAGAGATGTGACCAATAAATTATTAAATCAATATACTCAGTCTACGAAACGACAGTATCACTCACATTGGCAAGCCTTTACTCCTTGGATCATTAGAACAGAACAGACTGTGCCATCAGTAGCTTTAGTTTTTAATTATTTAAATTATCTGTTTGAGCAGAAACATTTATCTGTGGTAACGTTAAAAAATCACTTAACTGCAATTAGAGTGCCCTTTTTAGACCTTACAGGTCTCTCCATACCGGTGGCGGAGGAAACAGGTTTTATGAGAGCTTGTTTTAAACTCCGCCCACCTCCCCGTCAGCTCATGCCTACTTGGTCTCTGGACAAAGCTTTGTCTTTACTTCACTCTCGTCTGTACCAAAATACTGCAGATTTTGCATTACTCTTAAAAAAAGGCTGTATTCCTTTTGGCTTTGGCCACCGGGAACAGAGTGTCTGAGCTGGCGGCGATGAGCAACACACCTAATTGCCTTAGGTTTGGTAGACTTAATGAATGTATTTACATTGCACCTTCCCCGGGATTTGTAGCCAAGAATGAGCACAGTGCACACGTGTTTTCTGAGTTCACGGTGCCGGCATTAAAAAGGGGAAAGGTGCATCATAATCTATGTCCAGTGCAAGCTCTAACCAAATATTTGAGAGTAGCTCCTCCTAACCCCCAAGGTGCTTTATGGGTAGCAAGTACGGGTAAACGCTTACTGAAACGGCGATTAGCTTCTCTTCTGGTCGAAGTCATTAAAGAGAGTAATCCCGGCGTTGTGGGTCGGGCCCACGATTTACGCAAATGGGCAGCCTCTTTACGTTTCCTGAAGAATTTTTCAGTAGAAGATATTGCGTCCACTCAGAAGAGGGACCCCCCATGCGGAGGGTCAGGGAGAGATCAGGCGAACCAGCAAGTGCAAAGAACCCCGTGCAAGTCCCGAGAAGGAAGGCATGAAAAGCCTTATAAAGGAAGAGGATAATAATAATACCCAAAGGTTGAAGGTACTGAAGAGAAGAAGATGCCCAGGGGTACCATCAGAGTAGAGTGGGAGCACAATCTGATGAAAAGGAGAAGTCTGTGAACTACTGCAACCGAGCCCCTATACAGAGGCAAAGCAAACCACCCTAGCACCGACCCAGAGAGGAGTGGACCAGAACGGGCCGCTCCGCTCGGGGGCGGAAATCCGCTCTGGAGCGGAATGTAGGATGTAGGACGAATGTAGGATGGGTGGAACTCACCACCCGGTGAGGAACCCGTGGCGAGAGCAGAGCGAAGTAGACATACTACACTGGAACCAGAAGAAAAAAAACCTTCCCGTAGGCCATGGGAAGGCATGCATGTATGTCATCGACAGGAACAAGAATAAAGCCTGTGTGTAAGCACCATGAAAATAAAGGCCATGGCAAAGCACGCATGTATGTCATTGGCAGAGACAAAACGAAAGCCTGGTCGGAAGCACCACGAAAAAACCACTGAAAGTCGATGAATCCTTAAGAAAAAGGCCAAAGAGTGCCCCCGAAATGGGAGGCCAGGCAGGAGTATCAGTCATGAGGTCATGCACAAAATAAAGATCAGAGATCCCAGAATAGGCTACAGGCACCAGGTCAGGGAGTAGCCTAAAAGCTCTCACTAGGCCTGGAGACTGGAGTCCCGTCCAATGAAGGAGAGTGCGCCCCCCCCCCCCCCATGTCCCCCTGGAAGTTAAAGCTGAAGAGAACCCTCCAAAAGGAGGAACAGGAAGGCCAGAGGGGAACCAGCAACAGGCCAAAGAGCCCCAAACCCCAGGTCAGAAAAAACCAAGGGGTAGGCTCAACCCTATGAAGAACAGAAGGAAACCCCACCCCAAAATATAATGGAGACCAATACCTTAAGGCCGGTATCAGTGAAGAGGTCCTGCAGGTCAGAAAGCACAGCCTGGTAAAAAGGAGCATTAAAATATGTCATAATGGAAGTGCAGGACAACCAGTCTAGGCCTAAACCGAGACAAAAGTAGCGCGACCGTAAACGGCAACGTCCGTTCGAGAGCGGAAAAGTACCGACATCGAGCGGGAACGTCCGCGTTCCAAGGCGGGCGGAATCGTCCGTATACGGACTCGTACGTTCAGGCGCGGGAAGTGGTATGAGACGGCAGTAGTGCGTGAGGGAAAAGGCCCGTCCGAGAGCGAAGAGGCCCAGATGGGCCTCGCCGTAAGCCGAGGACCCAGGAAAGGTAGCCTGGCAAGGCACAGCAGACGTGGGAGCGTCTGTGGGGAACAGACCTCTGACATAGAACGGAAAGTCCCGTTCTAGAGCGTCTGTGGGTATCAGTCAGTGTGAAAACAGACCTCCGACATAGAATGGAAAGTCCCGTTCGAGATCGGAGGGGCCCAGGGAGACCATGGGACCGTAAATGAAAGGTCCGACCTAGAGCGGGGAATACCCGACCCAGGGCGGCAACCCATCGGTACGTCTGAGAGGTCTGTGGCACCCAGGAAGGTGGAAGGCCAGTAAAATAAAAGTCCCTTCCAAAAGCGGAGGGGGCCCAAAGGTAACCCTCCTAAAGTCACGTCAGGCGCGGGAGAGCCTGTGGGTAATCAAGTGCACGACCGTAGTGGGGGGCAGTAGACAGAATAAAAACTTGTCAGAGGAAAACACATCAGAACGGGCTACGTTCGCGGTTTTGCGGGACTGAGGCCAGGTAGACAGAGCACTGGAGCCGTCAATCAAAAAGTGAGCATTGTATGCCAGATTGAGGTTGCCACAGTGTTGAAAGCCAAACCCCCCCCCCCCTAGGCTAGGCCAAAACTCGGAAGTTAGCCTAATCGGCACTTGAGTCAGTAATATATGAAATTACAGGGAGCCACTAGGTACCGTACCCTTGATGAGGGTAAGCAACAAGGGATCGTAGCGACAGGAATACAGAGCACTGGGGCCGCCGATCAATACAGGAGCATTTATGCCAGATTGAGGAGGCCACAGAGTTGTACACCAAACGCCCCCCTTCTAGGCTAGGCTAAAAAAGTTAGCCTATTCGGTACCTGAGTCAGATTAAAAATGAATTGGAATAGGCTAGGCGAAAAAACGGAAGTTAGCCTATTTGGTACCAGAGCCAGTAATATATGAAATTACAGGGAGCCACCAGTTACTGTACCCTTGATGAGGGTAAGCAACAAGCGACCGAAGCGTCAGGTAGACAGAGCACTGGGGCCATAATATCAATACAGGGGCAGAGTATGCCAGATTGAGGACGCCGCAGAGTCGCAGTCTAAACCAAAACGCCCCCCCATCAAGGCTAGGCTAAAAACGGAAGTTAGCCTAATCGGTTCTGGAGCCAGTAATATATTTGTTAGTAGTCTTGGCAAATCCAACGTCAAGGCTATTAACCTAATTGCAATGACGACTTGTCTATTTTGACTGCTATGTCGTCATTCCAACCGCGGTTAAAAAGAAAACGTCTAGAGTCTACTCCTTATCTTGCTCTAGGAGACGTTGTACATTAACCAAAACTACCACCGAAGGTGAAAAAAGCATAGAAGAGAAGAAAAAGGGGTTTACCTTAGTTACCGCTTAAGGCCCATCCCGTGTTCCGTCATGTGCAGATCCCTGTCGAACATGCGCATGAGCGACCCTCTCTTGTTATCATTTTTTCACGCGCTCCATTGAATGAAGTCGCTTTTGTTGTGCTCCTTTAATTCACCCTGTTTAGGTTCGTTTCGGCTTATCTGGCCTTCTTTTTTGTTAGACAGATGTTACGTGATCTAGGGCACACGTAAATGGGCTCCTAAGTGTGTTTAATGGAGACGCGTGTGGAAATAGCTACCGAGGGTACGGGGGCGCCTGGCGTTCCTCGTGTGTGTTTTTCATTCCTTTCTCTTTTCATATTCTTTTTTCCTGTTAGTCTGGGCATAGTTTCGCTTTTAGCTTATTTTAGCCTAGCTTGTTTCTCATTCAGGAATTGCTATGCCCCTATGAGTTTTCATATTTTCATAGCCTAGGTGTACAGTTGGTTCACGATCTGAGATTTCGTGGTGGCGGTGCTGTTTGTAGGGTTTGTGTCGGCCGCATTATTAGCGTTATTCCCGAGTCCCCCCTTTCGAGCCTTCACTGTGTCTCAAGGGCCTGGGCGCTTGGTGGTTCGTGATATCCTGGGGTACCCCACGGGGTCCCTCCCTCACACCACAGGGTTTTTCGCCCCTGACACATTCTCTCCTCACGGCTAGGCCACCCTTTTTCTCGCCAGTTTCATTTACTGGTTTTTGTGTTCCCTTACTGTTTTCACCTCCATCCTTTCATACCCTTTTGCCCAATCCTGGGGTACCCTACGGGGGCCCCTGTTTGTGCCAAACCACCCTTCCTGCCACTTCTCCTCATGGGCTTTGCTCTATCTCTGTGGGTTGGGTGGTTCCTGGGGGATGTGCCTCCTCTCCCCTGGTGTGTCTTCCTTGCCTCTCCCTTGACCGGTTGAGTCAGGATATTGTCAAGGAAGACACTGCTCAGCTTGATGGCCATCGTCGCTTGGAGTTCATAAGGAGATGACGCTTTTTTCTGGGCCTCTTTTGGTATTCCCTAGACGCTTCTCTCGCTTTTTCGGCGCCGGACCATCTCGGCCGGTCCCGCAAATTTGCGGGGTGCTCGATTCGGTCCTCTGGGACATTTCGGCTCCCCGCAAATTTGCGGAGATCGTTGGGGGGTCCCGCGAAATTGCAGGAGGGTGGTGTCGGTACGGTTATGCCTCCATTGGCCCGCAAATTTGCGGTCATAGTTGGCTTTCACTATTGACTTTTTTTATGTCATCTTGTTGCCTGATACTATATTGGTGTATGCACTTTCCTGGTGTTATAGGCCCTGCATGTAAGATGTTGAGTGGTGGTTAACACTTTCTCCATCTTTGCAGGTTCTGCTCGTGCTCTTCCGCCTCGGCCGCCCTCCTCACCTACCTCTGTGCTCCCAGTTTAGGGTGAGTACGGATACCTGTTTGCATGTGTGTTCCTGTTTCCCCATGCTCCTTCCCTGGTTCTTCTTGGACATTCTCTCCACTTACTCCTTCGACGTGCTAGTTATGGTGTGTGTTCTTCTAGTGCAGGTAGGCTGCCTTGCTTTCGCCTTGGTTGTCGCTCCCCGTGCTTGGAGAGCCACAAGTCCTGCTTGCGCCACTCGCTCTGTGTGTCCTCTACGGCCTACCTCCCTGCTCTGTGTGGCACGTGTCTGGCCCTGGTGGTTGTGCTGCTCCATGGCCCTGGTTCCTCGGCGGCGGCTGTGGCCTCCTGCTTCCCTTCCGTCGGTGTGGACGATGGTCTCCCGCCACCTTAGGAATGTGGGCCACCGTTCCCCGGCCTTTGTTTGCCGACCGGATCCGCGTCGCCCTGGGTATCCCTGACCCGACTGCCGGCCGTTCACCTGGTCCTCTCCCTGCTCGGGCCCTCTCCCCTGGGTCCCGCAGCCGGTCGTCCCATCGTCGGGGGGTTCCCCGGCTCCGTCCACGCTCTCGCTCGCCTCGTCGTCCTCCTGATCGCCTTGACGACGCCCATCGCCCTCGTCATGGTTCTCGCCCTGAGGCCGGGGTTAGCGGCTCTGCCCCTGTGCGCCCTCCCCTGGCCTCTATGGATAGGGGCTCTACTCCCTTCCGCCCGCTTCCCCAGCCCAGACGACTTCCTCTTACGTTGTCCTCTCCGCGCGCGGTTGTTCATGCTGTAGCTGGCCCTCTGCTCCCTCCTCCTACACTGTCCAGGAGGGTCCGCCTGGATGTCGTTGCTTCTCCTACTTCACCTGTTTCAGTGCCTATTCTTCCTTCACGGTCTCGTCCCACGGTGGTGGTCCCTCCCTCCTCCGCCTCGGTGTCGGGCCGCCCTGTTATCTCAGCCCCGGGGATCCTTGCTCTGTTTCCCCCCGCGGCTCCTGGCCTCCTTTCACCCGGCCAGCCTTCCCACTCCCGTCGTCCTGCTCCTTCTCATTCTTCTCTTCCTGACCTTCACTTACCGTCTCGCCAGGGGGGTACCCCTCCTCTTGCCTCGGTGGGGTTTCGCGAGGTTTCGGGGTCCCCTTTCTCAGGAGCTGATGTGTCGCTGGAAGAGGGGTATGGTGCTGTTTCCCCCTCGGCCGTTCGTGATCGGGGACGAGTCCCTCAACGGCGACACGACCGTCGTCGCTCGCCGTCCTTGGGCCGCGCCGCTGCTGGTTCGTGTCGTGGGGCTCGGTCCCCGCTCACGCTCGCCCCTGCGGGCCGACCAATCTGGGGGGGGGTAGCCTCTCTCGGATCAATTGTCGGCTATGCAGGGCTGGGTTGTGTCACGCTTCGACGGGCGCTTGGAGTCGATGGAAGACTCCCTCTTCTCGCCCTTCTTGGCGGTGAACTCACCCTCAGCACCTCACCCTACTTACCCCTGCTACGGTCCCCCTCCCTTCTGCAGGCCTACGCTCTGGTCAGACTTCAGCCGCCCTGACATCCTTCCGGCTGTTCAGTTCCTGGCTGTGTTGACGGGTCTGTCCTCCTATGGGACAGGTTTGTGCGACGCCGGTACGCCTGGCTTAGCCATCATGCTCGGTCACCCTCTCCCATTGGTGGCCTGGTTTGCTGAGGCCTTCGACTTCACACACCGATCCGTCGACGGCTCTCCTTCCGTCCCTCCCCCGGAGTCGTCCCTGCTTTTGCCTCCTCTTGTGTCTGTCGGCGGGTTGGACGGCGCGTTCTGGTCCTGGATGAGCGCGCCCGTTCTTGAACTTTGTTCTATTGCTACCCCGTTCTTCTCTCACCCGGATCAGCCCTCTGTCGCCACGGTTTTTCCCTTGCGACAGAGGGTGACGGACTTATTGTCTTGTCCTCCAGACGTCTGTTCACCACCTGCGGCTTTTCGAGGCGTCTGCGCCAGGCGATCTTCGCGAGGGTTTGGACCGCGTTCAGCGGGTCCACCTTCGGCTCGCGGTGTCTTTGGTTCCCGAGCTGAAGGCGGTTTTGTGCGCAGCAACTCGGCACCGCACGACGGTACGGTCTTCGTTCTGCCGGCCGGCCCCCTTGGTTATTCGTCAGGGTTTGTTGTACTCTGCGCTATATACGTCGGGGTTTTTTATGCAGGATGCTTGGGAATGCTACGCTTCTCTGTCGGCGGCCCCTGCTTCCGACATGCGACGCCGCGCTGTGTCGTTCCGGCCCCTGCTTCCGTCACGCACCGACGCGCTGTGCCGCGCGCGGGGTCTTCTCAGTCCCATCCTTCTGCCTGTCCTCTTCGGGGTGCTGCTGCAAGTGCTGCCTCCTTGCACGGGCGCAGGACTGGGACGTTGCTGGCCTGTGCGTCGGTTCCGCCTCGCACTTCTGTTCTTGCCCCTTTCATCCCCTCTGTGTCGGGGCTGGCCGGCCTTCCGCTTCCGGCCGCCCTTCGAAGGGGTCAGCCCCGCGCCGGCCTGGGGTTGGGGTGGCCCGCCCTTTTCGACGAGGTTGGGGGGGGCGGGGGTAGAGGAGGTCAACGTGGCGCTCATGCCCGCACGGCCCGTACCGGGGGTACCTCCACGTCAACACAATGTGTAGTTCTCTGGGTCGGCCTCCTTGTTCTCCTTCTCGCCTGGGCGTACCGGGTCGCTCCCCTCCTCTCGGGTGCTCCCTCGGTTTGTTTTCGCCCTTGCGCCCCTCGGTAGCCGCGAGGGACGTTGGGGGCGGCGGGTTGCGCGGTGGGGTCTCACCTGGTGGTGGACGTCCAGACCCCCACTCCGCTCTTGTCACCGACGCCGGCCCATCTCTTCAGAGGTGGCCCACGTGTTCGCTTCCATGCCCGAGCTGGGTAGCGTCGAGGGAGTTGACCGCCGGTCACCCGGTTTTCCTCTCCCGTGTCTTTCTGGTACCGTCGCCGAACTGCGACGCGTTGCGACCGGTGGTGGTTCTGTCGGCCCTCAACGGGCACATCGTGCACACACGGTTTCGGATGCTGCCGGTACCCCTGGTACGCCTGGCCCTGTGCCCTCTGTCGTGGGTAGTGTCGCTGGCCCTCCAGGATGCGTCTTGGCTCGTTCCTCTCCATCCTCGCTTCCAGGGATTCTTGGCCGTTCGGACTTCCGATCGTGTGTTCCTGTTCGACGGCCTTCCCTTCGGTCTCCGCATCGCGCCGCAGATCTTCTTCTCCGCGCTGGTGGGGCAGGCTCTGGGTCCTCTCCTCAGGAGCGGGCTCCAGATCCTGTTTTCCTTGGCCGTTTGGTTGGTAGTTTCCGACACCCTAGGCCTGTGCATTGGCGACGCCCTCACAGTCGTTCGCAACATCGCACGGTTAGGGTTCCCCTTCGATGTTCCCAAGTCACGCTTGACCCCGTCGCGTGTCGTGCCATGGATCGGTCTCGCATGGGTTTTGTCCGGCGCTACGGTGACCCGGGGTCTGCCGGCCACGGTGCACCTTCGGTGGACGGTCTTCGCCGTGTTGCACTCGGTCTCCCTCCCGGGGTGGCTCTGGGACTCGTTCGTGGGTTCGCTGCATTGGGCCGCTCTGCCCCTTCCCTTAGGGTGCCTCTGGCTACGCCGCCTCCTCCTCATGGGCACCGCGGTGTTTCCGTTGCCCCTATGGATCGGCTCCTGCCGCTCCCGCGTACCGTTCGCCGACGCTTCGGTCGCTGGGTTGCTCGGGGCTCGCTCTCTGCGGCTGTGCCCTGGACTGCCCCCCCCCGCCGACGGTCTGGGTAACCACAGATACGTCGAGCGAGGTTGGGTGAGGTTTCCAATCGAACCTGGGACGTCCACTTCCCGGCAGATGGGTGGGTCTCCCTCCTCTTACCCGTCTATGCCCTCGGACTGTTGGTTCCTTTGTTCTTCCTGCGGGACCACGCGCTGGCCCTTCGGGGTCCGTCGGTGGCCTTCGGGTTGGACACTCAGACAGGCTGTCCCCTGTTTCCTTATGCGGGGGTCCTCCAGGTCGTTGACTCTATTGGGGGTCTCGGTGGAGTTGTTCTTCCTCGCGGACCGACACCCCTTCTCCTTGCATGCCTCCTACCTGCCCGGGCCTGCCACCCTTTGGGCGGCCGCCCTGTCGAGCGGGCAGGGCGTTCTTGTAGAATGGGCGATGAAACGGACTGTGTTCGCCGACCTCGCGGCTTCCTGAGGTGTTCCGGAGGTCGCCTTGTTCGCATCGGGGGTGCCGCGCCAGTTGCCTCTGGACCTCTCCCTCCGGCCTCGCGCTCCGGGGGGGGTCCGGACGCTTTCATGGTCGCCTGGTACAGGTGGCGGTCGTTATTCATCTTTCCGCCCCCAGCCGCGCTGTTGATGTGCCCGGTCCTCGCGGAGCTGCGGCTGTACCACGGCTGCGTCTGGCTCCTCGCGTCTCTGTGGCCGGCACGGAGTTGGTCCGCCCGGTTGCCGCGGTGGTGCCCGGGTCCGGTCCCTCTCCCTGTCTCCGGCTTCCACTTGGGCTAGGTTGGGGCCCTGCGGACCTCTTTGGCCTTCGCATCGTGCTTGTTCATGTGGCACGGTGGCTCCCGGTCCCCGGCCGGGCCCTGCCTGACTTCCTGCAGCGTTCCTGGCCGTCTTCTCCTTGGGGGACTTACGGGTCCCGCTGGAGGTCTTTTACTAGGTGGCTACAGGCCACTCGCCTGCCGGTTGGCTCTCCTTCCCTCGTCCTACGCTCCTTGTTTCACCTCTTCCGTCCACGTCGCTTTACAGTCGACGCTATACGTACCCACTTGTCTGCCGTCCGGGGGGTTCTTAGGGTCCGTCGCTGGGCTGGTCGTTCCGCCACAGGAGCTGG
Source organism: Paralithodes platypus (assembly GCA_032716605.1). Lineage (NCBI taxonomy): Eukaryota > Metazoa > Arthropoda > Malacostraca > Decapoda > Lithodidae > Paralithodes > Paralithodes platypus. The sequence continues at coordinate 7,371,743 of CM064500.1, read as the reverse complement.
ATTTCCTTCCTGACGGCTGCCTTCCGGGATCGACCGCCTCCGCGCCAGGTTCCTCCGCAGTGGGATCTGGGGCGGGCTCTGGTCCTTCTGGCTTCCCCCACGTATACAAGGGCCGCTACGCCGGTTCCGTTGCTCGGGCGTCCACTCTTCCTTGTCGCTCTGGCCTCTGGGGATCGGGTGTCTGCACTATCGGCATTGTCACGGCCCCGGGACTGCGTGCGCTTCTCCCCGTCCTTGCATGGCGTCTCGTTCGCCTCCTCCCCTCCTTTTGTTCCCACGCATGGGAGGGAGGCCCCGTTTTCCAGCCTTTCGCCGTCCGGGCTTTACGGCGTGGGCATCCTCGCCATGTGTTGTGCCCGGTGTCAGCCTTGCACTCCTCTGTTGCGTCTGTGGCGCCGCCTTCGGGTACTGCTGTGTGGGTGTCTCCTCGGACAGGTGGGAGGCTCTCGCGGGTGCAGATGGGCCGCCACGTTTGTCGGACCGTTCGTGCCTGTCACCCTGTTTGTAGGGGTTCTGCGCACGATGTCAGCTCCTTTGCTGCCTCCTTCCGGTTCCTGCCAGTCGATCCTTCCCTGCCATCGCCTCAGCGGTTTTGTGGTCTTCTATCAATTCCTTCATCTCCTCCTACCTCTCCGTGTCCAGTGTTCGACCCCCTCGGCCGGTGATTGCTCTCGGGGGTCGTGTTTCCTGGTGCTCTGGCGAAGATCCCTGGTCTTCCCCCCTTGTCCCTCGTTCTTTTCCTTTGTTTTGTTTTGACAAAGGGGGGGGGGGGTGTACGGGTTTGCAACACTGGATTGCAAGTTTGGGATTATGTATTGTTCCAGTACATAAGTGTTTTTGCCACATTGAAAATTGTGTTTTGTTCTTGTGTTCAGTGTTTTTGTTGGTTTTTGAAGAAAAGGGATTTTGGGTACAGTACCTTTTTGGTTTCAGACAAGTCTATGTTTTTGCATTACTATGAATGACGGGCATGTGTTAAAACTGTTCTTTTTAGCTACTCCTCAGTTTTTCACTCTTTTATTAAACTCTCTTGTTTACATTGTGTCTTTGTCATTCGTAATTTTGTTTTATGCATTGGTTTTTTTGGTAGGTTGGGCTTGGATGTCCTCCTCCTATTTGTTATGCAGCCTTGACGTTGGATTTGCCAAGACTACTAACAAATTGGGAGGTTTGACGTACCTCCCAACCTACCAAATAGGAAAACCTACTATTTGGTAGTAGTCTTGGAAAATCCAACGTACATAATACCCTCCCTCACGCCGGACCCCTGCCCATCCGCGTTCTTCTGCTGACGTGAGATGTGATAACAATAGAGGGTCGCTCATGCGCACGTTCGACAGGGATCTGCACCATGACGGAACACGGGATGGGCCTTGAGCGGTAACTAAGGTAAACCCTTTTTCTTCTCTTCTATGCTTTTTCACCTTCGGTGGTAGTTTTGGTTAATGTACAACGTCTCCTAGAGCAAGATAAGGAGTAGACTCTAGACGTTTTCTTTTTAACCGCGGTTGGAATGACGACATAGCAGTCAAAATAGACAAGTCGTCATTGCAATTAGGTTAATAGCCTTGACGTTGGATTTTCCAAGACTACTACCAAATAGTAGGTTTTCCTATTTGGTAGGTTGGGAGGTACGTCAAACCTCCCAATGAAATTACAAGGCGCCACCAGTTACTGTACCCTTGATGAGGGATATAATCAATACCATAGGAGGGGCAGTAGACAGAACAAAAACTGTCAGACAAAAACTCATCAGAACGGGCTACGTTCGCGGTTTTGTGGGACCGTATCCAGGGAGACAGAGCACTGGGTCCGTCAATCAAAAAGTGAGAATTGTATGCCAGATTGAGGTTGCCACAGTGTTGTAATCCAAACGCCCCCCCCCCCCCCCTAGGCTAGGCCAAAACTCGGAAGGTAGCCTAGGCGGTACTCGAGGCAGTAATATATGAAATTACCAGGTGCACTAGTTCCTGCACTCTTGAAGAGAGGCAGCAACATGTAAAAAGACCACCAAAAGGGATCGGCCCTACAAGGGTCAGCGCCCCCCTTCCAACCAACGAGAAGGGCACAAGTAAGCCTAGGCCTAATTTCACGAAAAGAAAAGCAAAAATAAAGGCAGTGACAAAAAAACTATAATGACAAGAAGCTTACTAAAGACAAAACTAAAGCCACCGCAAGTTAAATGAATACAAAAGGCAAAGCCTAAATGAACGAGGGTCGCCCAAGCAGCGACGCATGCGCAGATGGCAAAAAATTAAGTAACCTCCAGTTTCGACGCTACACTCCAAGAAAAACACATTTGAGCCCATTTTTCAGTGTGCCTACAGCACGTATCATCTGTCTAGAATCACAGGTACCTTAAATAAGGCCCACAACTCCCCCAAAGGGGAGGTGACAGGAGTTGTAGGCACAAAAACAGAGCACCAGAAAAAGTGTGTGCGTCATAGAGTGTAGCGCGAAAAGGAATGATCTAATGAACCCGATCGGGTTGTGCGGTGGACCCGTGACAACGGCTTAAGGAGCCAGATAGGATGGACAATGTTCTCCAATTTTCTCGTTTCTTTCTCATAAATATTTTCATTTCCTTTAAAATAGTAGCCTCAAGAGTGTGTACAACGTACCTAGTAGAGAGAGTAAGGTGCTACTCTAGATGTTATCGATTTAATCGCGCTAGTGATTACAATAATTGTCCACTCCAGAGCGGAACGGAATTATACGATAGGTATATAGCTCTACGTTGGAGACGTAGAGGCTACTACTAAATTATATCTGTTAACAACCGATTTACGAATTATTTTGATTGTCTCATAAACGTATTGCCAGCCGGCCTCGCCACTACTTTGGGTTTACGAACAATCATAACTCATTACAGTTCTAGGGTAGAAAGATCTTGTGATGTTAGAAGGGATTACGTGAGTTAGGAGAAAGTTCGCGAGAAAGATTCCTGGGCAAACATTTGTCTGTTTGACCGAAAGGCGAAAAGCCGATTTGCACGCCTGAACCTCCCATAAGGCCAGAATAGTTTTGAAGAGTCGTTTCTCCCGACTGTCTTACGTTAATTCGATCCACTGTTGCTCTGGCTGCGCCGAGGACAGAGGCATTTAAGGCTTTCAGTAGGAGTACCATAACGGCGTGTCAACAACGGCTAGACAAATTAGCCCAACTGTAACCTCTACACTCCCGGACAACTTGGACGGCCACGGAGTCGCTGTTAACCCCCGACACACCCGCTCAAGATACTAGTGATTTAAATAACCGACGTATCGTTGAAGTAAGGTGATCAGAGGAATAATTCCTGAACGTTGGAAGTGGGAAGCGAAAGAACTCTATCCAAACCTGCGAGCAGTGCTAAGAGATTATAAAAGTCCAAAAGTACGCACCGGACTTATTCAATTGCCATTGTTTCGAATGCACATATAACCAATATTCTACCAGTGTTTTTTCGGAGAATAAAGCTGCATTATAAACCATTTACTCTGATCTTATTTATGCCCCCTATTGCTTCCATTTGTGTTCTGTGCATGATGTCCCATAGTCCAGTCCTGCAGAACCCACCTTTACCAAGTTAAACCTGTATAAAAACAGGGCATAACAATTATAGTGTCACTTTCACTGGACTATGATAATTGATAGTGTCATTTTCACTTTTATGTATTGTTAGGTAAGCTAATAATATATAAAGTATAGTGTCACTTTCACTTGTTCATATTGTTATGAAGGCACTTATTATTACTTATGTGTGTCTCTTTCACTTATACTTAGTTTTATTATTACTATTAGCCTACATTTTAGAGAGTGTCACTTTCACTGTCATTGTCACGGGTACTTCAATTATCGATTAGAGTGTGAAAGTCGTTGAAGCACCGTCCAGCGCACAGTGCCACTTGACACTCGAGGCATTCCCATATGGTTTTGCTCACTTTGTGGGGTCTGCGAGTTGTGTGGCTGCACACATGGCACCTCTTCTGACTCTAACTTTACTACCGGGTGCTTTGAAAGGAAGGGGGTGGAGCTTGTGCTTCCTGAAAAAGTTGGCACACCCCGTGCGGTCCAGCTGGCCTGATCCTTTTAGTGGTCTCCCAGGTTCCGCATATTTAGCCAGGATCAAAAGTATCACTTGCTTGTGGAACTTCCGCAGGGACTTGTACTTCTTGGCTCCGGGAGTCCACAGACGGTAGATGTTGTAGGCATTGAGGTCCGACATATCTACCCTATGCAGAATAAACTTCTTATACCACCTGCAAGATGTTCGCAGGCAGTCGATGAAGCCCATCTGCATGTCAGACTTGTCGACGAGGCGCATATTTATTAGTGGCCCCTAAATCATTGACGATTATGCCTATTACATAAGGCACCCTCTTCAAACACTCATTTACCATAGTTTGAATCTACCGCGCAGAGCATAACAAAATTGAGGAGCCTTCATCATGAGCGCACGCAACCTCACTCATGGTTCGTCATTATGAAATTGGGTACTCACTACGAAAAACTTCGTAAAAAATAACAAATAAGAAGAAAATAAGAATAACTATTCATAAGCTTTCCATAACTTCGTGGATGTACGTGTGTGGATCTTTAACCAGACGCTGACTTCAGGCGTCATTCTTCTTCTTGCTCTGCGCTCAACCTGCCCTGACGTGTATCCCCACGCTCCGCTCGTTCCGCATTTGCTGCGTCCCTAGTGATTTTGTTCTCATTTGTTTACTCTGGGATGTATCGAGTAAGGTTAGGATATGCGTTAGCAGGGGGTGTCATGGGCGGGCTGCCCGCAGTTCAGTGTATTTTGGGTAGCGTGTTTGGGACACCTATTTCGGGCGTACCCTCGTGGTCCCTGGGTGGACGCGTGAAACATTTTCGCGGATTAGCTAGCCTAGTTATTTAGTTGGCTTTAACTACGCGTTATTAGGCTTCTTGTTATCTTTCTGATGGAGTTGCGTTATTTGGTTGTTTCCTGATCCACCTAGTGTAGTTTTCCTCACTTAGTGAAGTTTTGTCTAGGTCCCGTGTCAGTGCTTCCCTCTCCCGGGTATATTTCTGCGAGGTGTGTTGGCCTCTGTTCCTGTTGTGATAATATTCAGTGCTTTTTGTTTTATTACCACATGTTTAAGCGATACTGCGTCTGCTTAGGCCTAGCCAGCCTCTCGTAGCTTTTTACATGTACAAGTGTTATTGATTTATTGTTAAAATATGTACTACTGTGTCATGTGTGTTCTGGATAAGTTGTGTATTGGCTATTCCAGGCACTATTGTGTACCTCCGATTGCTTCTGGTTGGTGTGGGTTACCGTTTCCGGAGGGTTTTCTCGATTGCTCAGTGAAAACCCGGCTGGTTCTCCGATTGCGTATGGTGGGGTGGGTTGCCTTTTCTGGGGGTTTTCTCGATTGCACCGAGAAAATCCGGCTGGTTGCCGAGTTTTAATCATGCGTGGTTAAAATAGGCTAGTTTCCCCCGGAGAGTGGTGGCTTGAGGGCTCTCCAAAACTGCGTCTCTGTAGTGGGGCCTGGGTTCAGGCTTACTGTGTGTTTCCCGGCGGAAGGGCTTTACCCGATTCAAACTAGGGGTTCATGCGGACACATGTTGACTATAGTTTTTCCCGGTTTGGCAAAGCCGTTGAAAAACTGGGCTGTGTTGTTTGAGGGAGTCTTTCCACCCGGCGATCTTTTGCAAAGAAGTGGGGATAGGAACACCTTGGGGTTTACTTTTCTTACTTATTAATGGTGATGGGCCTGGTCTATCAGAGTGAGAACTGAGGCGATCTCTGCCATACCAATAGCTTACTTGACTGTTCCTTTTAACTTATATATTTTCGAGATCTTCAAGTGACAGAGTCTTTTTCCGTGGATTCTACCCAATCTACCAAGATTGGAAGCCAAAGCGTACCACATTTTTTCTTTGCCCCTTTCCAAATTTCTCTTCATAATTGCTGTTGAGGGGGTGTGGGCCCTGGGTGGGGCTTTGGTTTCCACGGGCGTTTCTGCAACCCTCTCAGCTCCCCGCCCTATGGAGTGGCTTCGGTTCACCCAGGCTTTATTGTGGTCGGCAGGGAGGGTCTTTTGGTGCGGGGTGAGCCTCGGTTATGGCCTTGGAATTGCTCAGGGGCCTTGGGGCCCTGTTCGGGCCAGGCAGCTTGGGGAACAACAACATACAACTTTTCTATTATTTTCACCCGGCTGGTTTGAACCTCGGGAGGGTGGGAATCACGATTAGCCTAACAATTTGAGGGATACAATTACTAGGTATCAAGACATTCAACTCACGGCCGATCTATTGATTAAGATGGGCTTAACCTGGGTAACTGCGTTATAGTAAGGAGGCCGTCGTCTTATTATGGGTTTTTTTTTTTTTTTTTTTTTCCCCCGCGTGAACGTTATATCACAGGGAAGACCGGCGTAAATTATAAAGAAATGCTTCATGTCAGAGGATATTCTTAAAATCTTTTTGGACACGTAAAGTTATTTACAAATCTTTTCATATGAACCTACAGGGAAAGAGAGTTTTAATGGTGGGGTATTACGTCTGGTTGCCCGGCGGTTCATTAACAATTGTGTTAGAGCATTGTGGGGGTAACCTTAATGAGCATTAATTCCTGGAAATTTTCTTTTTTCCAGGGCGGAAGTTCCGGCCGGCGTCCACAGAGGCCCAGGTGAGGCCCGGGGGAGTTAGCTTGTAACCAAGTCTCTGCCATGGCTGCTCTAGCCCCTGTTTTTGCTCTTTTTTTTTTTTTTTTTTTTTGTCCTCAACGCCCCCTCATGTTCCGGAATCCCTAAATTTTGCGCAACAACTCTGTGCATTCGTTTGTGTGTTCAACATGCTTTGGAACAACCCCGATCCCAAGGGGGTTTGTGGGGTGAACAAAGGAATTGTACCTTTTGTAGTCAGCTGGGTATTTAAAGTATTTACAGCACGACAAATATGGCCCGCGGCGGGGGTTGCATTACGCTCGTGAGGGGCTGAGGTCCAGGACAACTTCTTTACTAATTATGCGCACTGCAGTGGCTCAGCAGCATTGCAGTGTGATAACGTAATTCTGTGGACGACCGTTTGTTGGTTCAGTACCCCCCAATAAATGTCCTCCTTCCCGAAGTTTAAAGTAAATACGCCGGGCAGAGGGACTGGGCTTGGTTTATTAAAGAGCTTCATTCCATCCCCCGGCACATCTAAGGAGACCCGCGAGAGCCGTCTCCCCCGGCGAACTAACTTCGGAGTCAAGATCTAGGCTCCAGGTCACGGTCTCCTCTCAGAAAGCAGACACATAGTCACTCGGACTTCACCTTAGCGGAACGAAAAGTAAGAACGAGACAAAAGACCAAGGGACAGTTCTAGTGATACCGGTACATCAAAGTCGAGGCGGAGTCACAAGGTCTTCTAAAAAAGAGTCTCATGTACGAAATGTCACTCTCGGCACTTAGCCGGCAGCCTCGAACTTCGGCTTTCTGCCTTCTACTCCCGACCATGTCTCAAGGTCCAATTTCTGACAGCGTCGGAAGTGGAAGTCACGCGGAGACTGTTGGTCGGGGCCCATATTCCGGCGCGACATTTAGTGTCCCCAAAATTAATATTCTCACTTTAGATTTAGAGGGTTCTCCCGGCAGTGAT